>JAMPIV010008985.1:0-219760 GCA_024509875.1 Oreohelix idahoensis | reverse complement strand
AGGTAAGATGATCTTTGCAACAAAGCCCCTCCTAGTCCTACATTACTTGCATCGGTTCTTAAGACAAAGTCCTGTGTCAAATCAGGCAGTTTGAGAATAGGCTTGCTAGTGAGTTTTTCCTTTAACTCTTGGAACGCTAGTTCACATTGTGCAGTCCAAATAATTTTATCTGGAAGTCCCTTGCGAGTCAGATCAGTCAGAGGAGCACAAATAGCGTTAAAATTCTTGATGTATTTCTGATAAAATCCGCATAACGACACAAATGATCGCACGTCCTTTTTTGTTTGCGGCCTAGGTGCTCTCTGCAGTTTTTCCAAGTTCTTAGGATCAGGGGTCATATTACCCTGATATACAGTGTGTCCCAAGAATTCCAACTCTTTGCATCCAATACAACATTTTGTTGGCCTAGCAGTTAAGTTCGCCTCCCGCAGTCTATCAAACAACACCTCCAGAGCTTCAATGTGTTCTTCAAATGTCTCTGTGGCGACGAGAATATCATCCATGAAATTCGTGATACATGGGTTATTCAGGGGATCCAACAATTCGCGCATCATCCTTGAAAACACACTCGGAGCATTTTTCAGTCCGAATGGTAGCATATTGAATTCATAATGTCCATCCGAAGTGCTAAAAGCCAAATAAGGTCTCACTTCAGGCTTCACTGGGATCTGGTAATAGCCTTTACTAAGATCCACCTTTGAAAAGTAAGTATTTTGCCTTGTTCAGTCTGGCAAATAACTGTTTTGTGTCTGGTAATGGATCCACTTGTCCTTCTGTGACAGCATTCAGTTTCCTGTAATCTATGCACAGTCTGTGTTCCCCAGACGGTTTTCTCAACAAAACGACACTAGAACTAAAAGATGATTCACTGTGCGAAATAATCCCCTCCTTCAACAAATACTCTATTTCTTCCTTCAATGCCTTCTCCTTCGCGAACGGAATAGAATAGGCTCTCATACAGATTGGGTTTGAGTCTACCAGTTTCATGTCATACTGTAGCAAATTTGTATGGCCTGGTTTATCTGTAAATACATCTGTATGTTCCTCCAGAACCTGTTGAACTCTCTCCCTCTGGTTTTTAGTCAGGTGCTTACTGACTTTTACCTGTGCTGCTGTTTCACAAGGATGTAATGGGTATTCATGTGAGGTGAGTGGTTCTTTTTGCATCTGGGTTGCAATAGCCAAGGTCAATAAGGGGGTGCTTTCCTGGAGTGGTCTGTCCAGATACTTCTTTAACAGGTTTACATGATAAACTTTTTCCTTCCCCTTTTTGTCAATTTTATAGTTTGTTCTAGACACCTTCTCTAGAACCGTATATGGACCTTGCCAACCAATTTGTAATTTATTCTGGCTCCCGGTAGTAGAAGCAGCACCTTCTCTCCGACTGCCAGTTCCCTGTCCTTTGCCTTCCTATTAAAATATGCTGCATGTTTCTTCCTGGCTTGTTTCAAATTATCATTTGCCAGTTTCCATCCAGCTTTCAAACGAGTGGTCAGTTCGTTCACATATTGATACGATGAGGTAACAGTCTCTTCCGCCTTCTCATCTGTCCAGGTCCTTAATAAAGCTTCTAAAAGACCTTTTATTGGCCTCCCAAATAGCAGAGTTGCGGGAGCCATCCCGGTTGAACTATGTGGTACCTCCCGGTACGCAAACAATGCGGCGGGCAGGAATTGATCCCACAGATCCGGTTTTTCGTGTGCCAGCTTTCTCAGGATAGAAATGAGAGTCCCGTTGAACCTCTCTACCTGGCCGTTCCCTTGTGGATGGTACGGACTACAATGAAAGTGCCTGGCTTGAAATAGCTTAAAAACTTCTTCCGTTAGTTTCCCCTTGAACTGAGATCCATTATCCGTCAAGATTTGATGCGGGAATCCTAATCGGGTAAATATTGTAAGTAGTGCCTCTGCTACATGTTTTGAATCAATTGATGGCAGGGCTACCGCCTCTCCCCACATAGAACAAGTGTCCACAGAGTAAGGATGTAACTGTTCCTCCTCTTGGTCCGAGTGAGAGGTCCTACAATATCCACTGCAACCCTCTCAAAAGGTGTTCCCACTATGGGCATTTCCCCTAGAGTTGCAGGAGCAGTCCAGTGCTTTGGAGCTACCCTTTGACATTCTGGGCAGGATTTGACATATCTTTTTATATCCTCCGTTATCCCTGGCCAGAAGTAATGACAAGCTATACGCTGTCCTGTGGCGCTGATCCCCATGTGACCACTGAAGGGAATCGCATGCCCGAGTTCCATCACTTTATCTCTATATGAAGTGGGAAGAACCAGCTGGTTGTGACCATTTGTTCCAGTTCCGGCCTTCCTGTATAAGAGTTTGTTCTTCATGAAATATTCCCCCTTGCTCGGAGGTGTGTGGCATTTGGGCAATTTTTTAAAACAGGGCTTGAGTGTCCTATCCTCAGCCTGCGCCTTCCTCATCTCCTCTGGATGAGCATTTATAGGTTCACCTTCTTCCTCCTTCTTCTGTGACCTGGTCTGCACTGTCGCCATGATCACAGGTTTCTCGGGGTTCCCCAAGAAGACGTATCTACACCCCAATATCAGAGGGTAGATTGGTTCATCTATCACTGCTGCTCTGATTTCTCCTTCCACATAGCGAGTTTTCACCGTTATCCTTGCGATGGGAAGTGTCATGAGTGGTATGTCCTTAGTCGCCCCCTGTATTTCCACTGTTTCTGTGGTATACTGACTTGGGTCCACTAGGCTAGACTTCACAACTGAATCATAATCCAAACCTGTATCATAAAGGCACCTTATGGTGACCCCATTACAAATAACATCCTCACAAACTGGGGGGTGATAAGGTTCCTGTTGTCCCTTAGGATTAACCTTTAATCTTTGCGTCCCCGACTTCATTGCAGCAATGTTTGAAGGTTTCCTTCTACAAAATTCGGTGTTATGGTTATCCTTCTTGCACCATTTACACCATCTTTTTCCTTGGTTCAACGGTTTTCTTTCATTGAACTTTTGGTCATTGAACTGTGAGTTTCTGTCGCGATAGTCATTTCTTGGCCGCTCAAAGTTTGTCCTACCTTTATTTCCCTGCTCTCTATTATCAAATTTATTAAATTGCTGTGGAGCTTTAAAATTGTCTATGTGCTTCTTCTTAGCACCACTTACCTCTGCCTGGGCTGCCTGATACCTCTCAGCAACATTTAAAATTTCCCCCAACTTCTCTGCACCTTGTTCCATGAGAAATTTTCTCATGTCTGGAGCCATGGACTCTCTCAATTGCTCAATCATGATCATTTCTTTAAGATCTTGGGTCTTCCCCAGAGCCGTCCATTTCTCCAAATAGGTTTCTAGTCTAGCAGAGAATTGGTGGTATGTCTCCCCAGACAACAGTTTGGCATTTCTAAATTTCTTACGATAAAATTCACCATTCTTCTCGTACCTTAATAACAAAGCCTGCTTTAACATGTCATAATTGTCTTGGTCTTCCCTGTTCATTTTAGCAAATACTTCATAAGAAGTACCCTCAATCCCTGTGATAGCTTTAAGCTCCACCTCTCTCTCTCTAACCCATATGTAGTAGCTAATAACTCAAAACGTCCTAGGTACCCCTCTATGTCATCGTCTTTTTCAACAAAATGGTCTAAATGAAACCCCATAGCTGAGTTTGAGGCTCCCAGACTGGGCGTAGCATCTGAGGCAAAAGGGCTGGCACCATTTTCAGGAGCCTGGCCTTGTAATTCCAGCTCCCTTAGTCGTAATTCGTGCTCCCTTTGCAACCTTCTATCTTCTGCCTCCCTTTCGGCAGTCAACCTTTTTTCTTCTGCCTCCCTTTGCTGTCGTTTTTCTTCTGCCTCCCTTTGCTGTCGTTTTTCTTCTGCCTCAATCTGCAGCCTCTTAATCTCAGCCTCTAACTTCTTCTCTTCAACCAACCTGTCAGACTCCAATTTTCTTTCAGCCTCTTTTTCTAATCTCCTTTCTTCCCGTTCAATATATTTATCACATTCAGCGTTACGTATTGAATTAAAATTTGACCATCCATTCCCATCTCCTTCGCGGTGAGCACAGCAGCTGATCTAAATTTTGCCAGCTCCGCCATACTTTTTAGACAATATAATAATATACAAGCTAAATCTCTAACCAGTAAATACACTAAGTACTTCTTATGACTATAGTCTAACTAATTCTAACTAACCAGTTAACTAATTAATTATTACTGGCTGTGAAGATTCACCAACTTTTATCTGCAGGGACACTTTTAATGTTAAAGGGAATTTTACAATTTATTTCCCTACTTTTATTTCTCCCACCAGGAGATCCTAATATTACTGTTGGGCTAATTATCCCTGGACAAGACCCCAATTTATGTAGTGGTGTTGATGGTATTGTATGATGGTGATATTACTAAATGTAATTGTATGAGGCCAGCTGTGAAGGCTCCTGAGATAAAATGTAGTTGAGAATTGTCAGAAGGCCTTTCTTGCTACCACTACGACCTCACACTTAATTTTTTTTTTAATGAATGTGGCTACGTAAAGTGTCTAGGGTTATGATATGTAGTGTGGTGTAATAGGTTATAGATATACCCACAGATATTTAACAAGACTAATAATATTAATAAATATTACAACACACTGAACTAACTCAATAGTGTAAAATTTTTTGATAGAATTATATTACATTTATTTTGTTCTGTATCAATTTTTTTAGGTTGACCAGAACTTAAAAGGATTTAGAAATTATGAAAGAAATGCATGGAATATTATATCATAAATGCAATAGTGTACATATATATGTACTATACTAGTTAGTTTTATTAAAATGTTCTAGTAGTCATCTACTTGGGAGGATAGTTACTGTTTGTGCTGTTGGGGTGGCCTCATCACACCTGTCTATATTGACTACACAGTGTCCAGAAAATGGTGGGAATTTTTATGAGGGTATTAGTAACTAAACGTGGTTGGTGAATGTCCAGCAGACCAGAGGCTCACTCATCTTGTAGTTGTAGCTCTGGTGCTGAAATCTGATGGTCCCACCTCTCTGTGCTGGCGGGCAATAATGGTGGTCTCTGTCACAAGTACTGCACAGATACACTCGAGTAAAGTCACCAACTGAATAGACACTGCTTTGTTGACAACAGAAACTCGCAGCTCAGATTATGAATAAATAACACAGAATTGCTAGCAAAACTCAGCTGAGCTGCTGGCTATAGTATGGCGTCCCTAACTTTATTACACTTTCTTTCATATGGAAATCACCACACTTTAAAATCTGTGTCTATCACTGAACAACTATTGAAGAATGGCCCCACTTTCGCGTCTGAGCGCTAATGATATGATTGTCTGTGGCCAATCACTGCCTAGGTTTATTTTAAATTTCAAATTTCCTACCATAAAGTCATTTCAGTCATGCTTCAGTCAAGTATGGATGGTTATCTGTTAGTCTGTCCGTCTCTACTTGTGTTTCTACAAAATGTACTCGATTTTTGAACCAACCTTTCTCTCCCCTCCAAAATTTTGTCGTTAAAAGTTATTTTTAGACACAGCCACCACCCAAAACCCTATCTTCCATACTACGTAGATTTGAACACCTGCGTTTCGAGGTCGTGTTTTTTTGTGCAATTAGCGACACTTTTAGATTCCATACAGTCTGTCGATGATGTGAACAACACTGTCTTTTGTCATTATCTTCAATATTATCTATCCGTCTGTAAAATTAAGAACATATTTGTTCACTGCTCAGAATGGGCCATCCGGCCAGCTAATTTTTATATTCCTAACATTAATATTAAGAAAAAAAGTACTTTTTAAATTTTGTAATATTTCGAACATCTGCGTTTTAGCCGCTGAATTCAAATCAAGGGCTTGGTATTGCAAAAGCGTCCAATAAATGACTGTGGCGTATTATATCTAAGGTCCCTTCTGTCGAGTTGCTTACTTTTTATGTCAACTTGGGAAACGTGACTTTTCTCCGTTTCCCACCACTGCACTTCTGAAATATGTAATGTCTTCATTTGTTTAAATGTGATGATGTGTATGAGAATGAGAAGATATACATTTTTTTTTTAAACTGCTTGAAGATATTTCCTGCCACAGAAGTGCATAAAGAAAGCAATTTTTTTTATTTACATTTTCCCTCATGAATGTACGGATATAAGCGAGAATATCTTCTTCTTCTTCGTTCACCCTCAGATGTCAACTTGAATAAGTTCAAAGAAAGCAGTGGTCAGCCTGAGGCTGTTGATATCTCCGTAGATTTTTTCCAGGAATGGTACTGGTGATGGCCATATGCGTTTTCTCTGTTCCTCATATGTTGGGCACCTTTGAAGCAGATGTTCAGTAGTCATTTTATCAGTGCCACAGTCACACTCATCGGTAGTTCCTAGCTTTAATTTGTTGAATAGATGGTATCTCAATCTGTTATGACCTGTGCGAAGTCTGAAGATTACCACTTGTTCACTTCTGCTGAGCTGGTAATACGGATCATTTTTTGTGTGGCCTGGATGCTCTTCTTCCCACTTGTGCCTGTACCTGCGCTTGATAAAACTCTTGGACTCCTCATAGGTTATATTTGTGTCAAGTTGAGGAAGTTTTCCCCTTCCTTTGCCAATCTGTCAGCCTCTTCATTTCCAGGGATGTTGCAGTGAGAAGGGATCCACTGTATCACGACTCTTTTGTATTGCTGACATAGTCTGTGAAGTGTTACTCTTAGGTCATCCAGTTCAGCATTACTTTGACTTTTCAGCGTTGTAATCACTGACAGCGCATCTGAGAAGATAACAACTGGTCTCTCTTGAGCTTTCTTCTGTCATTAAAATTTCTGATACAGTTTTTAGGGCCTCTGCCTCTGCTCTGAAGTTACTTGAAAATTTCCCTGTTGCGACTGCTATCTTTTTTTTGTGTGCCATGGCTTAAGCTCAGGAAGACTCCTCCACCCACATCTTCTGTTGCATTAGTTGCTGATCCATCTGTGTGTGCATGGATCCAGGTGTTGCTTGGGTAATGTTTCTCTATATATTTTGTGGTTAGGACTCTCCTTTCTGTTTCATTTTGGCTGTTCTTTCTCTCAATACCAGGAACGGTTTCTATCATTTCAGGGAAGCACTGTTGTTTCCAAATTGGTAGCTTGTGTGCAGTACATATTGGCGTAGCTGTTGATATTATGTTTATGGGGTCTGCTCTCATCTTTGTTTTGACTGTCTCTATAAAGTTGCTTCGCTTCAGTCTTCCCCTTCCAAGTCCATTTATTCTCTGGTGCATTGTGTGGTCTATCAGCCTCCTGAATTTCTCGGCTTGTTGCTGGGCTCTGCTATCTCTTCTATCCTCCATAGACTGGAGGTGAGTAATCTTTTCCAACTCTTTTATGGATGTTGACTTCATGCCCCCTGTTATGATTCTCATTGCTTGGTTTTGGGTTCTGTTTATTTTGTCAAAGTTTGACTTAGCTGCCGTTGACCATGCTGCAATGTCATATTCTAAGACTGGTCTCACTCGCCCAGTATATAGCTTCTTTAGTACTCTCTCGTCTGCTCTCCAACCAGCGCCAGCAAGTTTTTTCATGATTGCCATTCTCTGCCTTGCTCTTGTCCTGTTTTTCTCAATCTGGGTTTTCCAAGTCAAGTGGCGATCAAAGGTAATGCCTAGGTAGTTTGGGTTGTCATCCAGATGTAGATTTTTCCCATTTAGTACCAATTTAGAGATCTGTGGTTTGTTAGAGAGAGAAAACACTGTGAATGATGTTTTCCCTTCATTTATCTTTACTAGCCATGCCTTGGCCCACTCCTCCAATGATGTTATGGCTTGCTGCATCCGAATGCTTGTCATAGTGATATATTCCTCTGAGATCCACAAGGCTAAGTCGTCTGCAAAGGAGGCATTGTGGGTTCTTCTTGGAATATTCTCTGATATGTCATTTATATATGTGAGGAACAACGTGGGTGACAGGACTCCCCCTTGGGGAACACCCTGCTTCAATATCATCATCCTACTGGTCTGTCCTTGTAGTTGGACTCTGGCCGTTCTATTATTCTCAAGATAGTGGCTGATCCATTTGAACATTCTCCCACACACTTCACTTCTTTGCAGCTTGACTTTCAGTCCATCTTTCCACACTTTGTCAAATGCTTTTTCTAAGTCCACCCAAACCACCAGTGTGTGCTTTTTCTCTTGGAAAGCGTCCTCAATTTTCTGAGTTATATAAGTGATCTGGTCTACGTTCAAATCATTGTTTGATTTACTGCATGAATATTTTGGGTTTGTTTTTTTGTAATTTTATTTTATGTTTTTTTATGTTGCTTTTGTTGTTGTTTTTATTTGTATCATTACTTTCTTGTTTGTTTAAAAAAATACTTAATTTTGATTATGATTGGATACTGTAAATATAGGCTGTTATATTACCGTTATAATGTTGCATGTCTTTAAATTAATACTTAACTAGAGTAACATGTAGGAATGATAGGATATAGTATGCAAGATAAATGAGAGTGGAAGGGCAGAATGCCCAATTATTAACCCTTTGAAAATAAAGTTTGTTCGTGTTTCTGCTTTCAGTTTGTAGTTATGCTCATTCTGCAGGCCTGTCGCCAGGAAGAAGTCCACAATCACTGATGTAATAATAATATTATTTTGTACTATTACTATTTATTATCATTATTTAGGCATATAGTAGTAGTAAGTTGTCTTGTATGTTTGTGCCTAAAACCTAGAACAACAGATCCCACATACTTGGGTAACAGTCACCAGCATGATGCAATATGTTTATCCACTTATGTTTACTGTCAGGGCGTTCACATTTGAAAATTACAAAGAGAGCTACTAATTTCAACATGTCTGTTTATTGCAAGAAACACTTTTTTGTTTTTTTTCTCTAACCAGCGGCACTCGAGCTTTCCAGCCCTTTTGGCCCAATGACATGTCATTACGAGGCTGGGGGGTCAGTGGACTTTCCTTCCAACCCGGTCAGGAGCTTCGCTCCTTCCCATCCACAGAGGGTTTATCTGCAGGAGCCGTTCAGGTTATTCAGTCAAATCCTGGTCGAAGACACTCCTACAAACGACAGCGCCCGGGCTTGAACCTTGAAAACCTGGTAGCTAGCGCAACGTTATAACCATTACACCAGCGCGGCTCCCTAACAAGAAACACTTAACTACTATTTGACTACTCCAGCACCAATACTGATAAATTTTAAGACTTTGGCAAATATTTGACAAGTAATGTGAAATTTGATCTAAATGGGATAAGAATTAACAGCACAATACTTGAGTACTGTCTCCTCAATTTCAAGGACATTTTTTTTTTAATTCAAAGTTCATCTACTGGAGGTTTTTGTTGTTGTTTGTATTTTAATACTGGTTTATGTCAGCCATTTTAAGAAGCTACATGATGTCATGCAATATGGAGATTACATTGTTTGTGTAAGCACTAGAATGTCATCTGTGTGACATGGTTTGTGTAAGGGGAGGTGTAACCCCCAAAAATGAAGAATTTCATTGAAAATATCAAATTTTAGATATATATTGAACTGGAAAGTACATTCATTTGCCTACATTTCTTTATGTTTATTTTCACTAAAACCTTTGTGGATGATTTTATATAAATTTTTAAAGTAGGTCAGGTAAGTGTATTGTTTACCTAATTATATATGCAAAATGTACAAATTGGTATATCTTCGCTTCTAATGCATGGATTTTAAAAATTTTTTCGGTATTCATTTCCCTGAAGTAAACCTAATTAAAGTTTTTTAAACATCATTTCATGTGTAAAAATAATTTTGATTGGCTAATCTGTGTTAACCATTGCCATAGCTTGGGGCTTTTCAGCCAATCAGAAACGAGCTCTCACAAGGGACTATTCTATTCGAAGTAAACAAAGGCTTGTCAAATTCTAACACGAGGTAAACCAGTGACCATTGCAGTGTGTGAAATAATTCTTTATTATTTATTATAATGGATAAAAATTCACGAAAGAGAATGGATCGTTCAAAGAAAAGAAAGTTTCAAGGAAATAGGTATGTGAAAAAAAGGTTAAATGAAGATAAGACTATCAAATTTATAAACTGTGAACCACTAACAGAGTTTAGGCCTACTGTCGTACACAATGCTAGTACCTCTGAGTGTGAGCCTGTGAGCACTTCTAGATTATCATCATTTTATATAATGTGCTCACAATGTAAACATGTTATTACCATGAAGAAGAACTCAGAAAATGTGAACTTGAGATTCACTTTTGCAATTTATAGCATTGGATGTCACATGGAGAAGGGAAGGAGACTTTTGGGGAACATGAATTTGCCACCACCAGTAAGTAACATAAGAAGTGCCACCTACAGAAAAAAGATATTGGAAGCCACCTCTATAGTTGCAGATGAGTGCAAAGCAGAAGCAGCAGCAGAAATAAAACTGTTAGAAGGTAAAGATGTAACAGTTTCATGTGATGGTACTTGGCAGTGGCGAGGCTTTACAAGCAAAAATGGTGTGGCCACAGTTCTTTCTGTTAGCCAAAAAGGACCAGCAAAGGTGTTGGATGTAGAAGTAAGCAGCAATTATTGTGATAGCTGTATGAAAGCAAAGAGCAGAATGTCAGACCATGAATTCAAACTCTGGAGTCAGAATCATTCAGAATCAGGAGAATGTGAGAAAAATCATGACGGTACTGCAGGTTTGATGGAGCCATATGGAATATTAAAAGTCTTTAATTGTTCAGAGAAACAGTATGATTTGTGTTACACAGGATATCTGGGAGATGGGGATTCTAAAAGTTACAAGACAGTAGCACAGCATCAGCCACCCATTTACCATGGCAAAACTATAAGAAAGCTTGAATGTTGCGGACATGTTCAAAAGCGAATGGGGAAGAGACTTCTGGATAAAGTATCAGAAAACAGATGCAAGAAGTTCACAGAGAATGGGAAAACTTATACCGGCATAGGTGGAATAGGTAGATTAACCAAGTTAGCCATAAAACGGATTCAAGGACACTATGGGGCAGCCATACGCAGAAATGTAGGAAATGTTCCAGCAATGAAGAAGAGCATATGGGCAATCTGGAAACACAGACAAGGAATACATGAAGACTGTGATAGTTGGTGCCCTGTGAAGAAAGACCCAGCTGCAGATAATAAGAATCAACTTCCTGAATTTGTGTGTTCTATTATTAAAGAAGTTTTTGAGGAACTTGCAGCTGATACCCTTCTGGAAAAGTGTGCTCATGGTGGGACTCAGAATTCAAATGAATCATTTCATAACCTCATATGGTATAGGTGCCCAAAGAATGTTTTCATTGGAAAAAGTAGGCTGCAAATAGCTGTAAATGATGCAGTGATTGTGTACAACTGTGGGGAACTGAGGAGAAAAAACATCTTTGATAATTTAGGTCTAAACTTTGGTAAATATGCTTTTCAAATATTTGCGCAAATTGACAAAAAGCGCATAGTCTGCTGAAATAGAGAATTTAATGAAAAGTAAGCTGCAAAGTATGAAACAACCCATGATATCAATAAA
This sequence comes from Oreohelix idahoensis, assembly GCA_024509875.1. NCBI lineage: Eukaryota > Metazoa > Mollusca > Gastropoda > Stylommatophora > Oreohelicidae > Oreohelix > Oreohelix idahoensis. The sequence continues at coordinate 208,295 of JAMPIV010008985.1, read as the reverse complement.
GGAAAATACCAGAGATGATTCCTACATAGCAGGGGGATACTGAGGTGAGTAAATTTTGTGTAAAAGTGTAATTCTTCCCTTTTTTCTTCATTTTCTCAAAACCGCATTTTTCACACAAATATGGGCACGTTGCCCATGATTTCTCAAAAACTATTAGTGATACAGTAATGAATTTTGGGTCACATGCTGTACACATAGTGCCCATAAAAAAATACTAAAATAAAGCATATATGTTAACAAACTACAAAACTGTTAAGAAATATCTAAGTTACCCCCCTAAAAAGTTACAACTATTTGTCAAACGGTATGTTAAAATCCAAAAAAAATCAGATATCAAACCAATCAAAATTATTTTAGTATACAATCATTATCATATATGAACAAATGAAACAGTCAAATTTCATAACTGAAGCTGTACTCACATTTGAGATATCTTGGGCAACAAAATACCCCCAAAAAGCCAAAATTTGCCTTTTTTCTACTGTTTTTCCCCCTCAGACTGCCAGTTTTCAGTACATACCTTGATGTTTTGTATTTTTTTCAGTCATTTTGCTTGTATAAATGACCAGATATAGCTATTATCTTATAATTCTGTGTTTTTCATTTTGGGGGTTTAACCTCCCCGTAAGCACTAGAATGTCATCTGTGTGACATGGTTTGTGTAAGCACTAGAATGTCATCTGTGTGACATGGTTTGAATAGGATTGTAGGGTCTGACATTGAGAATGAAATGTCTTAATTACTAATAACCAGCAAAGCGAATGTGCCTGTATTACATTATGCAAGCATACATATTACTTCTTGTTCTATATACAAGATATCGTTTACCCTGGGGATTCTAGAATAAGGACAATCTGGTAGTGCCATCAAGAGGTGTCCTCAATGTGCATCCAATATACGAGTATATATAAACATCAATATATATAATTTAAAACACTGTATCAAGTTAAAGTTATACCTACATACATAAATTCTTCATCTAATCACCACAGTAGTTACATTACCCTAGCACGGTCTGACTGATGACCCATTTCCACATTCTGCTTTAGAGCTTGGTCCTCGAGCTGAAGTATCAAACAGAAAGACAAGCAGACAGCAGTAAAAACTGTGTGTATTACACAACTGAATATAGTGCAGCAAAAATACAATTAAACAACGTCAATTAAACATTCTTATGAGCATTAAAAACCGAATGTTAAAGCATAGCCTTCGTCTACTTCACCTTTAGCCACGTGTGGTTCCCAGGCAGATAAAGAAAGTTTTGAACCACTACTCCCACACGCATGTCGTAAGAGGTAACAAATATAAGGTTGTACATGAGGCTGCCAACCTCATCATTTAAAACACATTGCTATAAAACAAACAATCACTGCATGAGAATATGAAAGTTTTAATGATGGTTTCCTTCATGGAGACCACTTGTAGTGGTGGTGGTGGTGGTGGTTTTATGCTGCATAAGCAGTGACAAGAAAACAATAAGAAATGGTTCACATTTTGACTCCATGATGGGGGGGTAAACCTTCATCCACATTTATGTAATCCTATACTGTGAACTCTGTTTCCATTATTTTTTCAAGTTTTGTTTGCTCTTGTTAAGCTCATGTTAAATTCATTTTCTGAGTAGTTTAGTGATGCTCCTCAATTTGTTTGTTAGCCTGACTGTTTCAGAAATGAGTCGGTCTTTTGTGTTTGGATATGCGTCCTAATATAACCGACTAGGTTGAACGGGACACGCCTCGCCAAAACTTTATATTAAAAAAAAAGAAATGAGTCCAGATCTTCTTAAAATATGTCCTACACATCTCTGTCATTCCCAAATTCCTTAAGTTCACTGTTAGTTTCACTCTTTCTGACATTATTTACTTTTAAAGGCTGAGAGGCCAGTATTGACAGCCAATTTTCCCCTCGTGACTGTGACAGGATGCTAGTTTTTACTCTGTCATCATTGTCAGTTTTGATTTGTCTCATTTTTATACTTTAAGCGTTATTTAATTTACTTTACAATATAAAACTTTCATCGCCACCATCATCATTATAATTTTCCTTTGCACTTCTTATGGAGCACAGTCACCACTACACCTACTCCTCTTGCAGGAAGCCCTACAACAACCAGTCACATGCTCCTCCAGTGGTGGGGGTTTATGTGGCAATTAGTTTTCCGTAATGAGGTTCCCAACCCCATGCACAACCTCATTGTATTATAGGCCTGAGGGGGACTACCTCTATTCTTTCCTTGTCTATTAAGCAGTGCTTCTTAACCAGGGGTGCATGCTCTTAATGGCGGTGTGAGACCTTCCTTCATTGGGTGTAAGACCTTCCTTCAAAGGGTGCGAGACATGTCGGACCTTTTATTAAGGGAATCATCATAAATATTATATAATGCACATAACCCAAATGTATTTGTACAAAACAGAGCACTGACAGCGTGAATTAAATTTTGAATCTTAGTCACATTTTGTAAATAACATTTTCCCAAAACATACTTGTATCTATTTTTCTCACTTTTGACATATTTTGTGAGCTAGAAGATAATGGAGTATGAAGCTTTGTAAGATTATACAAAGGGATGCGAGGTTTATTAAGATACTTTAAAAATGTGCAAGGCTTCTTAAAATGTTGTAAAGGGGTGTGAGGCTTCCTAAGATGCTAAGATTTCGAAAAAAAATTTTTATAATTAAAAATAAAATTCTAAACATATTTTCCAACCCACATTTTTTTAAATTTTAAATCAGAAAATATTTTCTAGCCAAGGTTTTTTCAAACAAATTTTTTTTATTTTTAATTCCGGGAATCTCGGCGTCTGTTTTTAAACTGAGGTATCTATCAGCAACCAATCAAATCCTTTTATACCCAACAATTCGGCAAAAACTTTGAATTCGGCCTCAAACACTTTCGGTTTTCAGCATGACATGACGTATTTTTAAAGTTACATGTTATCAGCCACGCTTGCCAAGACACTTTGACGACATTTTGTTTAAAAAATGCTAAGTACTTATAACTTGGTTAAATATTGCTGTTCTTTTACTTTGTTTCAATTTAATCGCTGTCTTAATCTTTCTAGTTATATCTTGCCCTTCAATATATTTCCGATAAATTAATGTCATAATATTCTGTGGTAAGCCCAGTATACCATTGTCACCATTCTACATTGCACGAACTAGAAAAAAAAGTTTGTTTGCGTTGAGTAGACCTACTTTATTCCAGCGGTCGAGATTCACTGCTTTATTTTTTAATAAAGTGGCGATCTATTATCACTGGTCTAGGCTACCAACTTTTAAATAATAATTATGTAAATTTTTGGTTGTACGTTTTTTCTTCCTAGATTTGATATTCTGTTCATAATTTGTTTATTTTTTTGCTGTTAGCTGTTTGCTTTGTTGTATTTTATTTTTGTCGTTCTCTTAATCTTTCAGTTATATTTTGACCATTTAAATATTTCCAATAAATAAATATCATAAAATTGTGTGTAGGCCCTACAAAAGTAGAAAAAAAAAGTTTATTTCCATTGAGTAGGCCTACCTACTTTACCCAGAGGTCGAGATTCGATGCTTTTTTTAAAAATAAAGTGGCAATCTATTATCACTGGTCTAGGCTACCAACTCTTAAATAATTTTGTAAATTTTTTGTAATACGTTTTTCTTGCTAGATTTGATATTCTGTTCATAATTTGGTAAATTTTTTATTTTTTGCTGTTAGCTGTTTGCTTTCCTCCGTTGTATTTTTTTTTCGTTCTCTTAATCTTTCCAGTTATATTTTGATCATGTAAATATTTCCAATAAATTAATGTCATGATATTATGTGTCGGCCCTACATAACAAGAAAAAAAGTTTGTTTGCGTAAACTTCGCTGCTTTATTTTTCAATTAAAAAATCCACACAGACTGCATGAGGTCCATGAACACAGACACACTCACTTCTTTTTTACAGTGTAAGATTAACATTGATACATGCTGTGCAGACTTTAAGCCCACAAATGCAATTCTGCAAAGTGCTAAAAGTGCATGTGTTGATTATAATACAAAACAATGTGCATCGAAAGAATAGTACCTCATGATTACTACATTTTTTATATGTAAAGAACAGCATGAGACTATTAGCATGTTTTATTTCACACTAATGCAAATGCAAATTGATTTGTATGTGTCAATTCTCGTTTTAAAATTGTATTGTGTATAATTTATTAATATATTTTTTGCGTAAGGATTTTTGGGTGTTTGTAAGGATTTTTTGGGACCGTGCCCATATGTACACAAGGTTTTTACAATGTGCAAAAAAGATGTCTCCAGCCGAAGGCCTTGACATCAAGGGTAAAGGGAAAGACCATACCCCAAAATGTTAAGAACTGGAATGAAAAGGCAGAGGAAAAACATTAACATCTTCATACCATATGTGAATGAGCTGACACTCGGTTTATAACTGGCGAATGCAGATTACTTTTGCATACACTACAGCAAAGGAGCAGGTCCCATGAAAACACATGCTCCTTTGGTCAGATTAACTGGCATCTTCACATTGAAGACTGGCTGTATTAGATGTCTATAAGAAGTAGACAAATAAATATTTAATAAAAACAAAGAAGATTGGTCCCATCGCACTGGAGAAGAAAAAGGAACCACTATAGCTTACAGACAGCACAGTGTTCCAAAAGGTCATCACGCAAACCGTCCATTGGAATTATGAATATGGAAATTTCGTTTGTTTTTTGAAGTTTTCTTGTCTTTTTCCTTGCATTTACCTTAATGAATTTTTATCTTCATGAGCCATAGGCCGGATACATTTTATTAAAAATCATGAAATACTAATTTCTTTGTTCCGCTAGAATATATTTAATAGGACTTCTATTTTTGGCTCAAAAGTAATAAGCAGAGGAATTCAAATCAGGATTCAAGAAGTTGAGTCTCTGAACATCCATGAATAGTAAATTGCTATTATTAAAGACAAGCACATATTTGTTCAAACAAATCTTTGTTTGGTTTATTCTGAGGGCAGTTTTGTTACCCCCACTACATAAAACCATGGTACCACCAACATACACATTCATTCCATGTTTATGTCTTTCATCTATCATACTGTATCATTACCCGCTTTCATATCAGGTAAAATTATGAAGCAAAGCCATTGCCAATCTTCAGGCTGCTCACACACTGATCAATAAACATCTTGAGAATGCTAATAAATGCCAGGCAGAAACTGACAGGCTTTCAAAAGAGTGTGCCATTCTCACTGCTCAGTGCAGTGCTTTGAAAAGCCAACTGAGCATTGCAGATGAGAATTTGGAGCATCATAATTTGTCCACCAAAAAGGCCATGGAACAGTGGATTTGACATTTGTTTATTGAAGGCCTTTGCTCCTTGGGGAGCTAAAAGTAGTGATTGTCACAGATTGCCTCCCATGCTTTGCAGTAGTGGTCCAACAATGGCCACAACTCAAGAGTATCTAATATTGGCTTCCAAGGTATTTACCTGCACGCAAGATTACTCTTGGCAGAGATGTTGATAGAAGATTAATGACACTTCTACTAGAGTATCATTTAGTTATGGAAAGTAGAAGGTTACTTTCTTGGTTTTCAAGGAGAGCAATCCACAAGATATTTCCAGAAGTCACGAACAATGTTTTGCATTGGGCTGAACAATTGTTTAACGTAACAATTTTAATATTGAATTAGTCTTTAACAGTTAAAATAAATATAGAAGAATTGGTGAAATTTAGATAAAAGTTGTCATCACGGAGACGTAGGTGAGGATTTATCAAAAGTATGTTGCTTTCGCCTATTTTACAAGAAACTTTAGCTAAGTCCTACAGCCATGGTTCATCAATTCTGTGATGAAGAAAGCCTTCTCCACACTCTCTTCCACTGTAGGCGGTTAGGGTGGATGCTTTTCTCTCACACTAGTGGCGTTAGAACCACAAATCGTCTGATGGCTTGTAACTACGAAAATAGAAAAACAAATGCCTTCTGCTAAGTACATTTGTTTGGAGCACTCTAACAGGCTCACGTTTCCGTTGTCCGCCCACCAATGTTAAACTCTCATAAGAATTTAATTCTCGAGCACGCACAACGTAATGCTGAGAAGATGGTTTAAATTCACCAATATTACTCTGAGGATTAACGGGTAAAATGTGTCTGCACAGTGAGAATATGATTTGTGCCTGAACTAACATTAACGAGTTACATACATCTCAAAAATGATATGCTACACTTGAGGCACACACGATGCAATCATCACTCATTACTGCTCCAGTCGGAGTCCTGGAGCCACCTCTGCTGTCAGGTTTCCGCACGACTAGTCAGAGACAATCACCAGCTCTTGCAGAAGTGGTTCATGCATATACTGTTTTCATTTGTTGAGGTTGCCAGCCTCATATATAACCACGTAGCAAGAAACCTGTAAAATTTACATTTGTAAATAAATTGTTTACACTTACCTCAAAATTTTTGGAATACACAATCTCTTTGCACACATTTAAACTGGGCACAGCTCTGTATTAGATGCTTCGAATCACATAGGTCTGGAAATTAGAGTTAAGTCTTCTGACGGAGGGTGTTCTGCGAAATCACTGGGCTGGGAAAACTTTTGTTTAATTCCTCTATGACTTGGTCTGGGAAATTAGAGTTAATTCCTCTGTAGGTACATGTTCTGCGAAATCACTGGGCTTGGGAAAACTTTGGTTTAATTCCTCTATGACTTGTGATCAAATTCCTAAGTTTCCAGTCTTGTATTAAAAATGCGGGTTTACTTGTAAATTCCTAAGTTGCGCAATACTCGGTCTGTTACTTATAGTTGTGGAATTTCTAAGTCCAATGTCTCCTTTTTCTTTCTGATTCTTAGGAGTCGCTAGTCTGACGTTTGCGATGCAGTGTGTGTATTGACTTTGATTCCACTACATTATATCTCACAATCCTCAGTTCAAATTCCAGCTGTGTTTCCGCCTAATTCTCCAATGAGATACATTGTATAGTCCGGCCTCTCAGATCAACCAATCAAATTGAATCTCGTTCAGCATTAAGGGTAGGGGTGTTTCAAATTCAAAAAATACCCTCACGTGTTTCAAAATATTAAATTTAATATCCACGCGTCAAACTTCCGCCGGCATCTTGTGCTATCTTCACAAACAAATGTGCATTGATACTGTCCCGATGCTATCGTCTGCAAATCTTGAGTTTCCAGACAGATTTATCTGTAATCTCGATACAGAACGTACATCGGAAGCGATTACCTCATTATCTCCCGTCTTGTGCAAACATAGGGATAGTCGCTAGCCACCCAGTGTTACGTGACGGACCATCACGTTCAAAGGGATAAATAGAGATGACCGTCTCTATCAAATGTGGCCAGACAAATGAAGCGAAAACATATCAGTCGCTGATCGGTCAAATTACATGGCGTTATTACAGTTCTGTCTGGGATCGGCTCAAAGCAAACATGTGAAAATTAAAGATAGTCCTGTGGCCGATACTTCCGTAGGGCTGTGAAGTGTTAGAGACTTCACCCTACCAATCCAACGTAGAGAGCAAAATAATGAATGAAAGGGCAAAAAATATGCCAAATAATAGCGATGAGTGAGAGGAAGAGAAAAAATGAAGAAAAAAGTGATACTGCCGGAGTGGACGTGAGATCGCACAACCGTATCGTCACATTGATGATGATTTTAAAAATTAATGAAAAGAAAACAGCTAAAAACGCACTCATCCTGACACACAGGTATATAGTGTGCTCATATTCAGGCTTACATTTCTAATCTTTAAATTAAGCATCTCAATGGTGTTTCTCATGTCCTGAAGCTCATAGACTTCTTCTGGCTGTGTAGTCATCTCAACCTTAACCTTGAGAATATCTTCCTGCAGTCTGTTGATCTCTGAACACTTTTCCCTCATCTGACACTCATGATGGTGATTCAGGTACGACAACTTTTTATTCAGCCCCACTGCTTGCATGACTGTCAGACACAGAAGGAATTATAAAGAATAACAATAATATTACGTAACTGTAATATGCATATATTAACATGTCAGACATCAAATCTTCCAGGTAACTGAAATATATGTAGTGTATCATGTTCAATAGTTTGACGATGTTCAGTTCCATTAAGCACTTATCCATTATTGTTTGTACTGACATTTATGCAGCTTGAGTAGTGACTTTATATAGCAGTACTGTAAGTAGCCCAGCTCAGGAACGCCTGCTTTGCAGTTTTCATTAGCAATGTAAAAGAGGGCCATTTTAGGTTGTAATGCAATGAGAAATAAATGAACCTCAGTTCTACTACCCACAACAGGTAATACTAATTAGTTTAGGAGAAAAAGTATAATACAACATAAATATTTTATGTTCTGAATTGAGTCACGCAATATAACGATCAAGTTAGAGTTATTTCTAAACTCCACAGTCATTCAGCAAATGACAACATGATTTACCTTGAACAAACACCGCTACAAGATGTAGAATCATGTTTACATCTTGGCAGCAATACATAATAAGTTGGATAGACAGACAGTGATATTAAAGTTAGAATATAAAAGGTACAAGGAGCTTTGATTGCAATGGGAGATATATGGAGATTGAAAAAAGTACTACATACAAACTGGAATCTTCAACTAAACTCCAAGTCAATCTGTTTGTGTGGCTCTGGAACATTAAAAAACAACTACAACAACCGAGAATTTACAGACTTTCTTAAATGAGTACTTGCGTAGAACAGAAGGATTGACATAGTATGACAAGATGACTAACGTGGAACTGATGACAAGAACCAGTGGAGCAAGGGAAGAGAAGAAAATGCTGATTTTTGATAAGACACAGACCAAGGAAACGTCTTGATAGCATTATAAGACAGTCCTTGTTCTGGAATCACCAGGGTTACAGAGGCATACCACACAACATATGGAATGGAGAACTAGAGATTGAAATGAAAGGGATAAAGACTAATGGAATGATCATGATTAGATGGTACAGGATATGATGATGTCAACGTATTTCTGAATGCCTATACTCCACGAGGTAGGGACAGACAGTGATATCAAAATAAGAACACAAAAAGCAAGAGCAGCTTTCAGTGCATAAGGAAATATATGGAGATCAAGAGAAATCGGATCCAACACGGAAATAAGAATCTTCAACTCAAATGTGAAGTCAGTCCTATTGTATGGCTCTGAGACATGGAGAACAACAAAGACAACAACCAAAAAGTTACAGACTTTCATAAATGGGTGCTTGCGTAGAATAGAGGGATTAAAATGGTATGACAAGGTTACCAACGTGGAACTGATGACAAGAACCAGACAAGTGCCAGTGGAACAAGAGATGAGAAGAAGACGATGGCGATGGATAGGACACACGCTGAGGAAACCTGTTGATAGCAGTCCTTGTTCTGGAGCGTCCAGGACAAGAAAGGCAGACCAAGAATCACACGGAGAAGAGAGCTGGAAACAGAGGTGAAAATGATGAGGAGAACGTGGAAAGAACTTGAGATGATGGCACGTGACAGGAGGACTTGGCATGTGTTTGTTGAAGGCCTGTGCTCCTTGGGGAGCGGGGGGTTATGAATGAATACCCCACGGGGTGCTGAAGAGTAATGATTATGATGATGATGAATACAAACATAAGAGCCACAATCATCAAGTGCAGTGCAGGAAGGCACAGGAAATGATTGAATTCAACATATAGCGTTCATCAATTCCATTATTCTCATACAACAGTATCAAACGTTCAACTAATTTTTTCCTGTCCTCTCTATTTCTTGTGGTCTCTAATTTGTGTCCTGCTGTTACAATGGTTTTAATATCTGAGTGCATCAATTTAATATCACATATTCAACCAAGGCTAAATTTCGCATCCATATTTTTGGTTATTTCATGTCTTTATTCATCAGTTACTTCAAGCAGTCTTCATTAGTTATTTAAAGGAATGTTTAAACATTCTTCCGAGGGACGACATCTCTCTTGCTTCCAGTGATAACTGTTCACTGTCCAGGACTTACTCCCATACAATAAAATTAGTTTGATGTAACACTTTAAAACTCATTTCCTGGTGTCGAAGGACAGGAACTTACTACTTGGGGCATGTCTTATTTTGTGAAATATTGTTTCCTTGGAATGCCTATCTTTATCTCAGCAATGAGGTTTATATCTGATGCGAATATGTGATCAACGCCTGAATTTGTATGTGCATATGTAACGTTGTTCCATCTATCGTTACTCAGTATTCTGATGGGAGTCTCTTGCTGCAAGTTGACCCTTGTGTGAGTTTTCTTGTTGGTGCACATTCGTCTACAACTACATCTAAGATCGTGTGTACATCAATGACGATAACATGCTAATAGAAGAACGTGAGTGTCGTACGGTAGGTAAAGTGTTTTATTGGGCCCGTCTAAGTAAAGAGTGACTGTTGACAGATACACGAAAATGTATAGAACATAGATTTCACAGGTGGTAGGTTGAGGGAAAGATATGTCTCTGGAGTGAGTAGGTTTCTCTCCTCTAGCCTATCCGTACAACTGTGCTTTGCTTACAAGACAGCATTTACCTCCCTATCTTAAATAAGACAAGTTACTCTACACACACACAACTATGTGACAACAAGACACACAAACGTGACAAACTAAGGATAAATGGGTATGGGTCTGTGTCGTAGATTTTTTTGATAGGTATTTAAGATAGATTCTGGTCCCGTCTGAACAGAACTGAAAAAGGTGGTACTCAGTGAGAGATAAGAGAGATAAGGTAAAGAAATAGATTTCACGAGTGAAATGGTGAAAAGGTAGAGTCTGTCCCTGGATTGAGAAGATACTCTAATCCAGCCTATCCTTACGACTGAAATTTGTTTATCAGACAGTTTCCTTTCTATATATATATATATATATATATATATATATATATATATATATATATATATATATATATATATATATATATATATATATATATATATATATATTCTTCTTCCGTCCTTAGCCACCGACCGTCAAAGCAATCAGTGGCCATTACGCCTAGTCGCGTCTTAGGGCAACAGCAGATAGGTTTTCTTTGCCATTGTTTCCCATCACGCCTATTGGCGTCTTTAGGGCAACGGCAAATCAATCCATTTGCTGTTGTTTCCGTAATCGAAGTGACTGGCAAACGGGTGATCAGCCCGTTGGTGTGTGTGTGTATATATATATATATATATATATATATTTATATTTATTTATATTTATATATATATATATATATATATATATATATATATAAATATAAATAAATATAAATATAAATATAAATATAAATAAAAAATATATATAAATATATATATAAATATATATAGATATATATATATATATATATATTTATATATATATATATATATGAACATATACCTTATCAACCACTCACATACACACACACAGATAAGTGACGACAATTAGACGCACAAACGTGAAACCTATAGTAAATGGAGTAGGGATATTGGGCCGAGCTGACCAACATAGGTAATTAAGTTTTATATTAAGTTTATTTATCAAAAAAACTTCACAACATCCAGTATCAATAGCAAAATAGAAAAAAAAATCATAGATTACAGAAATAATAAAGAATTAAACCCATAAGTGCAATCCCCCCTCTGTTGAGACAACATCCCGTTAGAAGAAGTTATTAACCCCCAAAAGGTCAAAAAGATTTGTGCTATGGTATAGAATTTGCCTATACTGTAAAGAACAGAGTTTCTAATTAATCTATCCTGAAATTTAACAGTATTAGCAAACATAGGAAGAAAAAACAAAGTGAGTACAATGATTATACAATAGAAGAATTATTCACTTCTTCTTTCTCTCGCTTCTGACAAACATGTGGCCACATTTCAATCTCGCTTACCTAATAAGTGTTTGACAACAGCTTGAACATATCTCCATGATATACGTAACAGATCCAGTGGTGGGTTTTGGCAAAATAAGCCCCAGTTCCTCCAAGACTGATTAATCCTCTTATTTGGGGAACACTTACTTTGTTACTGTTAATTGAATCTGTTCATGTCACATCAATTAGTCCAGGTAGGAAAACAATTTTCGAGATCTAATGTTCACAGTGTACAGTAGCTTGTAATATTCGATAGTTAAAGAGAATGTCAGGTAGATAAATCTCTCTGGCTAAATCTTCGCCACAACACAGTGGTCTGAAGTCGGGTAGTGTTAAATTTGATAACTTCGCCACAGCGGGCTAAATGTAAATAAAAAAATGGAAAAGAAATCTGGGTAGCTATATGTCCAGTTTAAATTAATTCTTATAGTCTTTGATTGGTACTCTCTCTCTCTCTCTCTCTCTCTCTCTCTCTCTCTCTCTCTCTCTCTCTCTCTCTCTCTCTCTGGGTGAAACAAGAGGGCTAAACAGGTCAACCTCGAAGACCCGATATTTACATAAGAATGTTTTTCTTGTATTTTTGTTGGACTAGACTTAGACCCTTTCTCAGATTAAGGCCGCTGGTCAGTTTTGGTTTGTGATCCGTACTGTATATAGGAAGAAAATACAAACATTAACCACTACATAGTATTCTATCCTAACCCGTGTAAAAGTATGATCTATTATCCACTCGGTTATTGAAATTTGAATAGAAACCACAAGTGTATAGCTTTTCTTATCGTTTTTATCAACCCGTTAAATAAGCGCTAGTCATTTACAAGTTTACACATAATGGATTAGAGATAAATATATATTTCGTCAGCACTACATCGCCTAGTGCATTTACTAGTCAATTAAATTCTCTTTTCTGGATGATAGCGAGTAATTAAATTTACGTTACAGCTGGAAAAATTAGCTATATGTTATTTTAATTCGCTAGTCAATTAACACAAAAATCCAATTGAAATATAATGACGGACTTTAACAATTAAATCACTCAAAATGCTAGTATAAATATTTACCGCAACATAGAAATTGAAACTATCTCCAACGAAAAAACTAAGTAATTCCACTTGTACAATGGATCTAGAATTCAAGCTAGATGGTCCGAAAATTCTGTGGCTACTAGATAAATGATTTTAAAAGGCTGAGGTATATATATGAAATAGATAGAAATTCGCTAGCGATTGCGAGATTTCACGCCTTAGTCCGTATTGTGGGCAAATCTGCGGTCGATTTCTGAATGAAAGCTTTATTTCACACTTATGCCGACGCATATTCGTTGTCCCACGAGCAAATCGTCTTTTGATCTCGTCTCGTCTATAGCTAATTACGTTCACGAACAGACGGATGCGGTAGGTTACTGTGGTTCTGTTCTTCATTTGCTTATTCCCCCTGAGAAAGTGCAATCCATCGAAGATACGACATTTGACTCTCTCTACACGCGTTCAGTCTGGTCTGTCACTATTACAACGGTTGCCCAATCGCTCGCGTTATAATTCCGTTAACGGCTCTTACTCGCTAGCTGTTTACCTGTCCCATCATGGACTAGTTAATCGGTCAGCTTATAAATATTCTTAGTGCCTGAAAGCCAATAGAGAAAAGAAAAATAGGCGTGGCTAAATTATGAGTGAGACAGATATCGAAGTGTAGGGGTTCTGCGTTAACAAATCGTGCATACTAATAAAGAAGCAAAGGTGGGAGCGAGGTGGGAGCAAAGACGTGTGGATACATGTAATCTATTTACATAACTCTGTCACAGTCTGACCAACACACAAAGTAAAATTTCTTTGTTGTTTATTATCACTAAACTGGTTACAACATCAAATGCCCAAAGATATCAAGAAAATCATTTACATATAGAGGAATTAAAGAAGAATGGTGCGCCTTCACCATGTGGAGAAAATACACCCAAAAATATTAATCCAAAGGTTGAAGGTTAGCACTAGGTTACAGAATAAACAATCTTGGTACACTATAAGACCAAGTAAAGTAAACAAAAATCAGACAACCAAATTAATAAATATTTCCCAGCAAGAACAAGAAAATCATCACATACTCTGTCACTCAATGGCCACTTCTCAGTCTCTTACCTATGGTCTTTTTACCCGTGGGTCTGTGGTATCCCTTGGTAACATATTTATTACTTGAACATAATCCCTATTCACTGTGACTACTGTACCGCTCCAGCTGTCGAGGATACACAATGGCCCCAGTTCATTTCCCTCCCTCCTCCCCCCCCCCCAAAAAAAAACAAAAACTAATGAGGTGAACGCCGAATCTGGTAATTCCCTCGATTAATCCTGGTAACAGTATAAATCGTAAAGGTTATCGTCACTGTTCTTAACTATCACTTTTCCTCCGATGGGGTGCACAGGGGAATATAGTCTAGACACAGGAACTACAACTGAATAACGCTTCGTTGTGACAAACGCTTGCAGTGTATGGGCGGGCGGGGAAAAACCAGGCTTGTTTCCCGCTCGGTCTGGAACTTCTATCTGGATACAGGTTACATTACACAGGCGAACAGTGTGAGGATCCTTGTGGTTTACCATTTAAGAGAGGGGAATATTTCTTGTATTTGGAAAAATCCCGGTTGCTTCAAAATGTTAAAAAATAATGATAATGGATTTTTATATCTTTGCCAGAGGGCCGGTCCTGCACAGTGTATAAAAAATAGGTACTCCACTGGAATACAACTGTCAGGTGTCAGGGAAAAATAATAATGGTATCAGGTATACTCCGCTGTGGGGCTATTAAAACATATCCTGGATTTGGTAAGTCCAGTAGTATAATTTATAGTCACACAATATCATCTGGCTAGTACACACTTATAAATGATAACGAAAAAGACCGCTGGTCGTCCGCTTGGGATCAGGTTTGCGAAAAATACAAGAAAACATTTGTGGAAAAATGCAACCATTCTATGTAAATATATATATATATATATGGACGGTGACACGACAGTCTCTCATCCGCTCTGTAAATCCTGACGAATTTAAAAGATACACGGTGTTTGTTCTACGCCTAAACACAGACATCGCTGGCCGCGGATTTGGGTTGGATCGAGTCGATGATGACTCACCCGCCCCGTATTGCGGCTGGTTGTCATTTGCATGGTGTGTTATTTATTATTCTTTTTTCCATACGCACCACGTACCACATGATCACCTGTCATTAAGTAGCTATTAAATTGTCGGTGTCTGTTACTTTGTCGTATGGCATTTAAAAAAATAATAGACGCTATAATAACAATAAATTACAAATGAAATATAAACACGAATTCTTTTCTCCCACTGTCAGTCGTCTAACGCCTCTAAGTCTGGTCTGCTTAATAGTCGTGTTTATCTCTCTCCTGGAGAGTTAAGTGCCGCGTCCCTACACTGTAAACATAATTACGGTCTCGTCTTAGTTACGTGGCGGTCGGGTGGCGTGGACTAACATTTTAATTGAATATCTGGTTATGAAAATCGCTACGCGTTATTTTATTTTATTCGCCTTACTAGCAAGAAAAATCTACGTGAAGTATGTGTTTAACTGTAAATGGCTCTCACCGTAAAATACTTCTAATACTTAGAACTATTTACCGGAAAATCCAGAATGAAATTTCCACGAATCACATATAAACAATATCCAAAAGAAATGGTTTATGACTGCGCGCTAGACTCTTCAAATTTTGACTGACGACTGATGGTTGGGTTTTAGAAACAGTGGTATATATCTCGGAGCGCATTATGGTTGTAAAACAAAAAGGAGAAACCATAGTCAGCCTGGTCATAGTGTATGGGCCAAATGAGGATGAGAGAGCAGAGGTCAAGGAGGAATTCTTCGAGCTGCTTCAAAGGACAGTGGATGACTGCCTAGATTAAATTATCATGCTCGGAGATTTCAAAGCCAGAGTTGAAAATGACCATGCTAGATGGGGTGGAGTTTTCGGAAGATATGGAGAAGATACTCTCAATGACAATGGAAAGCGACTCCTTAGATTTTGCAGTGAGCAGAATCTAATTATTACAAACACAAAGTTCCCCCATAAGCGCATACATGCATACACTAGATGTGAACCAACAAAGAATGAGAAGTCAGTGATCGACTATGCCATAGTTAGGAGGAGCTCATTCAAATATGTCCGGGATGCTAGAGTCTGGAGGGGGCCAGAAATTGGAAGTGATCACTACCTGCTTACAATCAAAAGAACAATTGAAAGAGTTGCTCAGCCTAGGAACTGCCCAACATCACGCAAGAAACCAAGTAAACAAATGGGAGAAATGAGCATTAAGACCTACAAGCTGAGAGAGCCAGAAATTAAGACCAGATATCAGGGGCTTATTGCTACAGTGGTGAGAAACACAGAACAACCTGATGACTTGGAAACCCTCTGGTTTAAATTCAAGGACATCATAAAGACAGCAGCTGCAGAAGCATGTGGTGAAGTCCGACTTGGGAACAAGAGAAAGAGGACACATTGGTGGACAGAAGAAGTCAAGGAGAAAATACGAGAGAAGAAAATGGCATGGAAACAATACTTAGGAGCTAAAAACACAGCAGGACAACTAGAGAAATATAAAGAATATGTGATACTTAGAACAGAAGCAAAGAACAAGGTGCTAGCAGCAAAACGGAAGTCCTAAGAAGAATTTGGAGAAAAGCTAGAAAAAGATGCGCAAGAAAACCAGAAATTGTTCTATAAGACCCTAAAGAACATGAAGAAAGAAGTAACAAGAAGAGACATGGTCCGCAACCAGACGATACGTCAAGGCCTAAAATCCCACCCCCTGCAGACCCAAATAGAACAGTTCCAACTAAGATGGTTTGGCCATGTCTGCAGAATGGGAGAAGATCGGCTACCACGACAAGCATGGGAAACAAAGAGCCAGGGATCCAGACTCCCAGGACGACCCAGAGTCCGCTGGGAGGACAACATTAGACAATCTTTGAAGGACCGAGGACTAGAATGGAACCAGGCCAGGAGGAAGACAGCCGATAGATAGTCTGGCGCTCTCTCTTCAAAATCTCTACACCTCACGGTAGAAGGGGAACGACTAAGTAAGTAAGGTATATATCATTAGATTCCTCTTGATCTCTAATGCGCTATTTTGCACTCCTGTGTGGGACAAAAATTCAGAAGCTAGAGGTTTCAAGATAAAAGGCTTTACTTGTCGGGCTCTCAGAGTTTCTCGTTTGGAGCTGTGCCCGACATCAATAGACTTTCTGTTCTCCTAGCGGGTTTTCCTTAGAATGCCCGTGTTCCAAGATCAAAGGGGACTAGGGGAGTTCTAGATTTTCCCTGAGTAAACTTCAAAGGGTCTGTTCCGTCTCTCTCTCACGTGCTGTCTGTCTGTCGAGTACTATATGATTGACAGATGAGCTCGCGTGAGTCGGAACGAAGTAAAACCAAAGCGTGATTTGTTTCCTGTTATGACTGACAGGTCACGAAGATTGTAAACACTGCGTTAGCCCGTGTTTAAAGAAAAGAGGGCGGGAACAAAAGGGTGAGCTGCAGAAGTAGTATAATGCATGTTTTAGCTAGCAAATCAGAGAGCAGCTATAAGGTTACAATAAGCTGTCAGATTACTGTAGACTCTTTTCCATTACACGTCACAGTGAGACAGGCTTAAATGAGTATCCTTCAAAGGAACAAGAAAAAGAAATGTATAACAGAGACAGACAGATACAATAAAGAGAAAGATAACAGAGATAGATCACAGAAATAGATAACACTAGCTGACAGATAACTGATAGAGATATAGAAGAATGGGAGGGGGAGGACAAAAATATGTGTGCAGTGCAGCTAATATGAAGTTTTATATGTGTGGTACATGGGTTTTTTGTGTTTTAGTATGAATGTGTGTCTGTGAAATGACAATCAAGATGTGTTGTCAGATGCAAAATGTCCAGATAATGAATTCTTTTCAGTCCCTGTCACAATTCACACCAGAACAACAAATGTCTAACCTTTTCTGACTGGCCTTCTAGTACAATTTTCTGCCCGCCTTTTAATGTTTCCTTCCCACTTACAGAACCGACATTTCTTTTCCCGCTTTCCCATAAAAACACTGATGGTATATCGATTTCTACTCTGACTTTACGCCACTGCATTCTTATGTAAATTGGACACATATGCTGTTGCTGTAATGTTTACAGTCATGGGCGCCACGGAACATATGAGGTGAGTACGCTTGTGTCAATATGTGTACTGTGAGAATATTGGCAGCTTTATCACTATATCCGCCTGCTGTGCTAAACCTGGTCTCCAGCCGCGACCCAGGGGAAAGTAATTTATTTATTTATTCGTTTCTATTGTGAACGATGTGACGAATTAATGAAAGCTGGACATCCACTGCAGCGTTTATTTATTCAGTTTGTGTGTGTGTGTATCTGGTAACAACTATAACAATGGGTATCTGAAACTTGTTTTTCCTTCACTTGTTTTATGATTTTAAGCCGTAATTATATACAGCATTTTTTGTTTCCATGGAAAATATATTTTGATAGGTTGAAACTTACTTTTTTTTTTACTTAGTCGTTCCCCTTCTACCGTGAGGTGTAGAGGTTTGGAAGAGAGAGCGCCAGACCATTCTATCAGCTGTCTTCTTCCTGGCCTGGTTCCATTCTAGTCCTCTGTCCTTCAAAGATTGTCTAATGTTGTCCTCCCAGCGGACTCTGGGTCGTCCTGGAGGTCTGGATCCCTGGCTCTTTGTTTCCCATGCTTGTCGTGTAGCCGATCTTCTCCCATTCTGCAGACATGGCCAAACCATCTTAGT
This sequence comes from Oreohelix idahoensis, assembly GCA_024509875.1. NCBI lineage: Eukaryota > Metazoa > Mollusca > Gastropoda > Stylommatophora > Oreohelicidae > Oreohelix > Oreohelix idahoensis. Next base: position 189,666 of record JAMPIV010008985.1, on the reverse strand, counting down.
TGGGACTGTTCTATTTGGGTCTGCAGCGGATGGGATTTTAGGCCTTGACTGTTCGTCTGGTTGCGGACCATGTCTCTTCTTGTTACTTCAACCACTTTCCTCAGATACCTCATTTCTGAGGTTTGGATCTGGCTTTCGTGGGTTGTAGTCATTGCCCTCGACTCGTACCCATATGTCAAGACTGGGACATAGGTGGAGCGGTATACAGCCATCTTCGTTTTCTTACCAACCTCTTTCTTGCTGAGGAATCCACGATTTATGGCCTGAAAAAGTCTCCCAGCCGCTGCTTTTCGAGTGGCCAACTCTTCTTTGATGCCTCCCTTTCGGTCTATAATAGCTCCGAGATATTTAAAGTGGTCGACCTGCTCCAGGACCTGTTCTCCCAACTTAATCTGATGTCTTCTTTCTTCTCGTGATATCACCATGGATTTTGTTTTAGAGCTGCTTATGACCATCCCTCTCTTCTCCAGCTCTTCCTTCCAGACTTGCAGGTTGGATTGGAGATGTGCCTCTGATCAGGGCAACATCATCAGCAAATGCCAGCTCCGAAATATAGACCTGTCTCATCTTCCAGTACCCCACTGAATACTTTCTTGTTCTCTCCTTACATGCCTTGATGACATCGTCCATAAGGATTATGAAGAGGTAAGGTGATAGGATATCACCTTGTCTTACACCAGTGGTGGTCCTGAACTCTTCTGACTTATGGTTTGCTGTCCTCACATAATTTCTGCAAGACTTGTAGAAGCTCTGTATAGCATGAATCAGAGGTGCTGGAATATTCTTCCTTGCCAAACAGTCCCAAAGTTTGCTCCAGGGGACCCTGTCAAACGCCTTTTCCAGATCTATGAAACAAAGATGGATCTCACTCTTATACTCAAGGGCCTTTTCACTCAGCTGTCTGAGTGTGAAGATTAGGTCTTGAGTACTTCGGTTTGCTCGGAATCCGCACTGGACCTCATCCAATTGTGGCTCAGCTAGGCGTCGGAGTCTCTGCTCTAGGATTCTAGAGTAGATTTTACCAGGGACACTGAGAAGGGATATGCCTCTATGGTTTCCACATTGTCGATTGTCACCCTTTTTGAAAATTGGTGTTATGATGGCAATCTCCCAATCCTTTGGTATGGTCTTGTTGCACCATGCTGCCTGTAGGACCTTTAAGAGTAATAGGTCGCCTGATGCTCCCATGTACTTAACCATTTCTGGTGTTATACCATCATGCCCTGCTGCTTTGCCCATCTTGATTTTCTCTAGTGCTGCCCTCAGTTCTTCCATCTTTATGTCATCTTCACCATCATTGGTTTCCTCTTCTGTGTCAGTGGTTATCATTTCTGATGCTTCATCATGCTCACCATCCAGGAGTTCTGAGAAATATTCTTTCCATCTTTCCATTACTTCCTTCGGGGCAGTAAGCAATTTGCCTTGCTTGTCCTTTATAAATTTGAGAGGGCATTGTTTTTCTTTCCTCATGTTCTTTAGGGTCTTATAGAACAATTTCTGGTTTTCTTGTGCATCTTTTTCTAGCTTTTCTCCAAATTCTTCCCAGGACTTCTGTTTTGCTGCTAGCACTTTGTTCTTTGCTTCTGTTCTGAGTGTCACATATTCTCTATATTTTTATATTTGTCCTGTTGTGTTTTTAGCTCCTAAGTATTGTTTCCATGCCATTTTCTTCTCTCTTATTTTCTCTTTGACTTCCTCTGTCCACCAAGGTGTCCTCTTTCTCTGGTTCCCAAGTCGGACTTCACCGCATGCTTCTGCAGCAGCTGTCTTTATGATGTCCTTGAATTTATTCCAGAGGGTTTCCAAGTCATCAGGTCGTTCTTCTGTGTTGCTCACTGCTGTAGCAATAAGCCCCTGATATCTGGTCTTAATTTCTGGCTCTCTCAGCTTGTAGGTCCTAATGCTCATTTCTCCTGCTCGTTTACTTGGTTTCTTGCGTGATGTTGGGCAGTTCCTAGGCTGAGCAACTCTTTCAGTTGTTCGTTTGATTGTTAGCAGGTAGTGATCACTTCCAATCTCTGGCCCCCTCCAGACTCTTGCATCTCGGACATATCTGAATGAGCTTCTCCGAACAATGGCATAGTCGATTACTGACTTCTCATTCTTGGTTGGTTCACATCTAGTGTATGCATGTATGCGCTTATGGGGGAACTTTGTGTTTGTAATGATCAGATTCTGCTCACTGCAGAATCTAAGGAGTCGCTTTCCATTGTCATTGAGAGTATCTTCTCCATATCTTCCGATAACTCCACCCCATCTAGCATAGTCATTTCCAACTCTGGCATTAAAATCTCCGAGCATAAAAACTTCATCTAGGCAGTCATCCACTGTCCTTTGAAGCAGCTCGAAGAATTCCTCCTTGACCTCTGCTCTCTCATCCTCATTTGGCCCATACACTATGACCAGGTTGACTATGGTTTCTCCTTCTTTTAGTTTTACAACCATAATGCGCTCCGAGACAAAGTTCCATCCCTTGATACTATCTTTTTGATTTTGGGCCACAATGCAACCCACGCCCCCTTTAGCCCTTTCAGATATGGGTACACCACTGTAGAGCAACGTGTTGCCATCGAGATCCATGACTCCTTGTCCTTTTTTCTTCGTTTCCGTTATAGCCAGGATTTCTAGTTTTGCTTTCCTCATCTCTTCCACCAGCTCCTCTTCCTTCCCATTTATACTTCTTGTGTTCCAAGTTCCATAAGTCGTAGTCCGTAGTCCGTTCCAGTTCGTCGCCTTTAGAATCAGTCCGGTTTTCTCTCTTGTAGTTCGCGTAATCATGATTTAAAGCAAACAGGTGATTGGCCTGTTGTGCCTTTGCATGGTGGAGGGGCTGCCTCCTTACGGCCTCCATGCAGGCCGCCCTCCTCCTTTTTCATCCGGGCTTGGGACCTGCATTGACGGAGTTTAGGTTGAAACACCTAATGTAAAGCTCATAATGAAATTGATAATTACTAAAGCCGTGTTTAAAACAAGAGAGTCACTGACCCAGATTGTGTAAAGAAACAAACTGATTGAATCGGCACATCATCATTCACCACCCGACTGCTGCAGGAGCATATGATTTGGTTCAGGCTTGTTGAGATAAGGTCAGCTGCGTTGGTGGTTCCTTGCTACCATACGGGTGAAAAGGGAGAGATTCTGAAGTCCGTATTCGTCGTGTAACATCTGTGGTTAAAATTCCAACTTTGACGTCATTATCCCTAACCTTTTCGCTGGCCATGAAGCCACCACTTGAGATAATCATCTTTCATGAAGCCTGCACAACACATTCACATGGCTCTAACAGCTGTCCGTTCTGTAGCATCCTGTTTGACATGATGAGGTTGCCAGCCCTATCCACAACCTCATATTAGTTGTGTCTTCTACAACATGTCTGAGGAAGCAATAGTTATATTCTTTCTGTGTCTTATATGAGGCACTCCCGAGGAACTACACGGCGCCAGTGTCACATAAACATGACCAGGTAGGGCACTGAGTCTTAAGTTTAGTTCGGTGAAAGATCGTTTTGGATTTTCAAAGTCTACTAGGGCTACCGTCCTTAGTGCTGCCTTTGTTAGTATTTCATCGTGGATTCCTTTATCTGTCAACATTAACTTCTTTAACTTATTAAATATCTGTTTAAACTGGCAGACAGTTATCAGTTCTAGGAATTTCCAAAATAGTTGAACTCTGCACGTTTTCAATCATTTGTCTATTGATATTTACTGGACCTGTTTGTCCATTATTTATCCTCATTACTTTGTTTTGTGTTTTGTAAAAATATTTTGTACCGCTTTAACGGGGTGTCTGTTCCTGCATGTCTTGTTGTTGATGTAATAGAAGATATAGGCCATCTGAAATATCAATGTCCTCTGGTCGTTTGTTCTGCTGTATGTGATATGTATCCTCTCTCTTGTTGTTTCCTAAATTACACGGAGGATTCACGGACCGAAAGCACGGGCCGAATTACTTTGTGTGTTCTTACGGAGCTGCTCTATGTAGTGATATGTTGTATATGATGATGATGCTAGACACACAATGTACAATATACGTCTTCTGGTAATCTCTTAAAAAAAACCGTCGTCAATCCTTCCGCACAGAATATTCACTTGGAGTTTATAATCCTTTAGCAGTGTTTCGTGGACACGTATCGTGGTGTACAAGTATCGACTGTAATTAGGAACTGTCACACTATTTAAGGTGCAAAATGCACGCAGCGACAATTATAAACAAAATAAATTTATTAAACGGCGGGGAAAAAAAAAGGGGGGGGGGGGAAGAGAGTTTAGCACTTTGAGTACCAAGGCTTCTCAGTAGCAATTACCCTCAAGTACCAAGGGTGTTTAGGAAAAATTTCCCATTTGGGGTGATGAAATTTAAAAAATCACTGAGACCAAACGAGTCAACAGATTGACATGAAACTTTCAGGATGATATGGGAAGTGGATAAGGTGTCGCATGGTGACCTAGTTTTGTGTTCAGGTCTTGTGATCATGGCAGCCATGTTGAATATTAATGAGGCAATAGACAAATATTGGCAATAATGTATAAAAATGTATAAAAAATATTATAATCAACTCAAAAGTCATAAGACTTTCCAAGATATAATATTATTGTACATTCTTTCTTAAAAAAAACAAGTATAATATGCTCTTAAAATGATATTGGGGTTAAAAAAGCTATTTGAAATGGACACAACATTCAAGGGCGACTATGACAAAATAGAAATTTTCATGAGGTACTGACATGAGTTCATGCAAAAAGAATTTTTTTTAATACATACATATCAATTTGTTTTAGCTGGGTGTGATAACACTAGTCAACAAATTTTCAAAAGTTATTTGTACCAGAAATTAAATATACCATTTCTTATTGATTTTGACATGCTGATTTCAAATATCATAATGAAATTCACCAATTGGCTCTGGTTTTTTTTAAAAAGATGAATTTACATTACAGTAATACAAATAATGTATGCTTGTTTAATTCTCTGGGGTGAACAGCTAGTCTTTCTACTTTAGCATTATAAAAATTGTGGTTACATACTCAATTAATTGATATTTCAACATAAAATGATAGAAAAAATAAAAACATTATTTAAAGTTCACATATCATGTTTTAAAAAGGCACATTTGAACCCATTCCGTCATTATTCAGACACTGTTCGAGCTCTCTTTGCTTGCTTCTTGTAGTCAATCGATGAGATGTCTCTTGTCACAGTCCAACAGTAATCAGCAAGCATTGAAGGGCTCCAATTGCCTTGATACCTTGTCTCCATAGCAGCAATGTCCTTGTGAAATCGTTCACCATGCTCATCACTGACCGCTCCACAGTTTGACGTAAAGAAATCCAGAAAATGAATTTTCAAAGACATGTTGCAGCCAAGACTCTTATACTTCAGAAGGAGATTTTCTACAATTTCATTGTAATTATCAGATCTGTTGTTTCCAAGAAAATTGTCCACCACTGACTTTAATGCTAGCCATGCTGCTTTTTCCTTGCCATGCAACACGCAAAGAAACTCGTCATCATGAAGTTTTAGAATTTGCGGACCAACAAATACTCCCTCTCTTATTTTAGCTTCACTCCGTCTTGGAAATTTTCTGATGAGGTATTTGAAAGCCTCATCTGTTTTCTCCATTGCCTTGACAAAGTTTTTCATGAGACCCAACTTAATGTGCAAGGGTGGCAACAAAATCTTGCTGGTGTCGACAAGTGCTGGGTTCTCAACGTTCTTACTGCCAGGCTGCAATGACTGCCTGATTGGCCAATGTTTTCTGATGTAATGGTCACTTCGTGCACGGCTATTCCACTCACAGAGAAAGCAACAGTACTTGGTGTATCCACCCTGTAGTCCAAGCAAAAGAGCGACCACTTTTAAGTCACTGCAAAGTGACCAATGATGATGATTGTAGTTTATACACTTCAAATGCTGCTTAATGTTTTCATAAGTTTCTTTCATATGAACTGCGTGACCAACTGGAATTGACGGTAACACATTACCATTATTCAACAAAATAGCTTTAAGACTCGTCTTGGATGAAACAATGAAAAGCCTCCACTCTTCCGGTATGTAATTGATTTTGAGGGCTGCCATTAAACCAGAAATGTTGTGGCACGCAGAAAGGTCACCCTCTTTGAAAAAGAATGTAATAAGCGGCTTCTGGCGGTTCCTATACACAGAAATTGTAACATCTTCTGCCAGGAGATTCCACTGTTGCAATCTGGAACCCAAAAGCTCCGCCTTGTTCTTCAGTAAATTCAGATCTCTTACAAGATCATTCAGTTCACCTTGGGTTAGTTATTAAGTGTGGTTTAGTGGATGTAGTTTGCTCAAAATCTTGGTCGCTTGAGGTTGATGGTTCAGGACCACCAATGTCCTCTTCTTCATCAGTGGAAGCAGCTGAAAATGATTCTGGCACTTTGGGAACTGGTAGGTCATCGCCATGTGGTACCGGACGTATTGCAGAGGGGATATTTGGATTTTCCAGAGTCCATTTTTTCTTCTTTGATATGCCTTTCCCAATTGGAGGGACCATGCAAAAGTAACAGTTGTCGAGATGATCAGTGGGCTCTCTCCAAACCATTGGGACTGCAAAAGGCATAGCTTGCCTTTTGCCAGTCAACCACAGTTTAAGATGAGCTGCACATGTATTGCAGCATATGTGTGGCGCCCAGCTCTTATCTTGATCTCCTATTCTGCAGCCAAAATACAAACTGTACGCCTTCTTAATCACTTTAGTTATATTTCGTTTTTGTGATACAAATGTCACCTCACCACATATATAACATAAATTATTAGCAATGTTCACACATGTCCTAGGCATTTCTAACTACAATACTTTTGATAAGGACAAATGCACTAACTAGTGGCAAAATTTTATCAGAGATAAGATATTTATACACAAAGGTGATGTAATCATAGGTAGGATTGCATCATCAACTTCTACTTACATTTTTATTGGTCATTAGAAAAAATTATGCAATCGCCCATAACAGTTGCGTCATATATATAAACTGACCGTAATTAAATAAACTAGTAGCATATATCTTGAAAACTAGAGCCAATCAACATTTTTTAATGTCATTTTCGTTTTCAGCACACCAAAATTTGTTAAGATCAGCTATTTTCATTTCTGGTACATTTTGGTTGTTGACTAGTGTAATCTAACATAAAATATGGTCACAGATGGCTTTAGCTGGGTGTGATAGTCTAACATAAAATATGGTCACAGATGGCTTTAGCTGGGTGTGATAGTCTAACATAAAATATGGTCACAGATGGCTTTAGCTGGGTGTGATAGTCTAACATAAAATATGGTCACAGATGCAATTATTGTTGCTTTTTTCTCTGGCCTTGGGGGCCTATTTTCTTCCTGGCGGCAGCATTGTCTTCCCATTTATAAAAAATTGAAAAATAATTCACCAGTCTTTGATTGAAGCGACCTACTGTTACGGGTTGTGGGACGTCGTATTGAGCTTTGATTATTGTAGTGTAGATATATTACTTGATTAATATATATAGATTCAGACACTGTTTCAGAACAAGTGCCTATAAGCGATATGTCCCTTCAGTCCCCGCTCCAAACTCCGTAAACTTCAAAACATGAACGACACTCCGAAGGCCAGGCTGGACGATTCACATAACGATTTAATAAACATTTTTCAGCTCCAAATATATCTTTATAATATGCACATCAAATTATGGCAGTATCTAGATAGTCTCTAGTGTCGCTGTACAGTCTCGTACTGGAACGATGTCGAAGACATTTCCACACAGTTTTTTTTATTATAGTAATGCAACTCACGTGCTTCACAGAATCATCTTCATTTCTTTCATGCAATAAACTAGTCTTACCCCACTGAGGTATATGGGTAAGCTAGTGATGGAACAACCTAATGAAGATCCAATACAACCACACACTTCTCATGAGCATAAAACACATGCGTCCAAAGCCTTCAAAATACACACACCAAATCCCCCAAGCCAAGGGACGCTTTAGTTAGCAGACTGCAAAACTGGCGTCTGCCACTTTTGGACACCAAAAGTCAAGACGTCACTTCCTGAAACCAGGGCAACGGTCTCATAAACAAAGCAATGATATGTCGCACTGCATTGATATTGACATACATGTTATGAACTTTACTCATAACACCTACACCACTCATACTGTGATTATAAACATCTGCCATGATAGGTTTTTCCACTGTCATAAATCTCACTCATGGTGTATGAATCTGATACTTTTGTCAGTAACATTGTTTGCGTGGACTGTGCTGAACAAATTCTATAATGCCACGTACAAGCAACCATGTTTCCCGACATTAGCAAAAACAGATGAAAGGCCACGCTTCATGTTATGTTTTGTTTTTCTCAAAATTACAGGAAACCTTCTTCTACTGTCTGTAACAGTCTAACCTAACCATAATGCTCACATAGGGGTCATCAAAGCCATACAAGTACCACTGAAACTTATCAGCTGCTTATCTGCCACACCCCCTCCTAGTAGCAGGTCGTTTTCTACGCCCCTGATTCTCACTATGGCCCTGAAAATCGCTATCTGACAGCTTCATGAATGCTGGAACTAGGGCGGTTGCTGTCTGTTTCAGTAATTTCAGGCTGCCCTGCATCAAAACTAGACCAAATGTTCTCACTTTCAAAGGTCAGCTGAGAGCCGAAATCCAAATAATTGCAACATTCACTAGTTTCACTCATTTTAAACGAAATTTCCACCTCAAGATTATTCAAAACACGTGAAATAATTTTTTCCGGCCGCCATTGACCATTTCTCAATAAAATTGAGTTACTTCCCTGATATGCGTTATTTCTCAGACACTTGCGTGATAACATTTTATGCTGATGCTATACGTACGCCAAAAGGCGACATTGGCACTGTACGGAAAATAATGCTTGTCGCCAATAGACCCCCGTGGTACTCAAAGTATTAAACCATGAGGCTTTTGCTTTATTGTTTAACTGACTTTTATTTGTCATAGTTACATTTTTTCATAAAAACCGCCACTGACGGACTGTCTCAAAGACTGATGAAATATTAAATGTCTAACTTACTACCGGACTGATTCATATATTGACTGACGGACTGAGTGACTGACTAATGTACTCTTTGTGACTGACTGATAGACTGACTGAGGGACAACGGATAGACTGCTAATTAGACGGACCGACGTTCGTACATCAGTTCGTAAGTCGGTCCGTCAAATTAGCAGTCTATTCATTTAAACGATTTTTTAATAATAATTGTCTGTGCGTTTTGCACCTCAAATAGTGTGACAATTCCTAATTACAATCGATACTTGCACAATACGATACATATCCACGAAACACTGCTAAAGGGAAATAGCTCCATGTGAATATTCTGTGCGGAATGATTGGTAACGTTCTTTTGGAGATTACTCGTCTTCTTTGCTTCCACTCATTTCACTACTTTAGCTGAGATCGGCACTGCAGTTTGTACCCTTGCAGAATTGTACCAATCGGTACTCGGTGATCCCCATGCCTGTACCAAAGCACATTCCAGAAGTGATGTCTGTAACTTATTTTCTTTGTTAGAGGACATTATAAAGCGCCAAGTCCTTGTACAATCGTCTAGTTAATAGAAGTCATTACAACATGTAGGAGGCTCTTTATGATTATAAAACAACCATATCAATTGGAGGCCGACCTCTTTGCAATCTACGTTTTGCTGATGATATCGATCTGATAGCTGGAACAGAATCAGAACTTCAAGACCTTACCTCTAGACTGGAGAAAGTAACAAGAACATATGGGATGGAAATTAATATAGAAAAAAGCAAGATATTGGTGAATAGCCATAAGAAACATGTTCCGACCAACATTACGTTAAATGGGCAAACGTTAGAAGAAGTTAACACCTTTAAATATCTCGGGTCCACTATATGTAGTGATGGGAGATCAAGTAAAGAAATCAAGACAAGACTTGAGATGGCCACAGCTGCCATGACAAGACTGAATGTGATCTGGAAAAGTAACATCAGTTTTCCTGTGAAGATCAAATTATACAAATCACTTGTATTATCTATTCTCTTATATGGGTGTGAGAGCTGGACACTCACTGCAGATACGGAGCGAAGGATTCAGGCTTTCGAGCATAAATGTTATAGAAGAATTTTGCGCATTTACTATAAAGAGCACAAAACAAATGTCTATGTTAGAGAGAAGATAAACACCTATGCAGGCCACCAAGAACCACTTTTGTCAGTAGTGAAACGTCGAAAGCTTGCCTGGTTTGGGCATGTAACTCGTCATGACTCCCTTTCGAAAATGATCCTCCAGGGAACAGACGAAGGTAAACGGAGAAGAGGAAGGCAAAGAAAATCCTGGGCTGATAACATCAAAGAATGGGCAGGACACGGTTTTTCCACACTTGTACGCATTGCTGAGGATAGAGAGCAGTGGAGGACCCTGTCTGCTGATGCTTCCACCATGGCACCCCTACGACCCATGACGGGTTACGGGTTGAGATGATGATGATTACAACATGTTAGACTGTTGTATAAGGTAAAGACAATTATATATATATATATATATATATATATATATATATATATATATATATATATATATATATATATATATATATATATATATATAATTTATTCGAGGTCACTGCGTAAAAGATGGTAAAATATGCAAGGCCAGGCCGCCAGACCACAGGCACAACTCAAGACAGGCCCTGAAGTCTTAGACCAAGGGTAGCAACAGTGGCTGAGGACCGTCACATACGGACATTACATTTACGCAACCACTTTAAACATGCTCAGGCAACAGCATGTACGTTCCTAGGCCTCATGACTATCAGTAACTTGACGGTCTTCAGACGCCTTCGAGAACATGCATGTTTACAGAACAGCACAACGGTCGCGCCTGCTTCTGTGACACATCGCAGCAAAATACCAATAGGCCAGACATCACCACAGACGGACTAACAATCTGTGGCGTGCTGTCGTATGGCCTGATGAATCCAGGTTTCTTCTTAAAAGGCAGGATAGCAGAGTCCTGGTATATCACAGGAGGGGTGAAATATATTCCTCTAATTGTATTCAGGAGGCAGCCAGTTTCGGCAGAGGAAGCGTTATGGTTGGGGGTGGTGGAGGAGGGGCTATCATCGCTGAGCACAGAACCAATCTTGTCAGAATTGAAGGAATCCTCACAGTCAATCGCTTCATACGTGACTTACTGCAGCCGCACGCTCTGCCGTTCCTTCACTAAAATGAACCGGGCCTAATTTACATGCAGGACAATGCCTCGGCTCACAGAGCATTCTTCTTCCATCCTGTCGTGAAACGAAGTGTAACCCACTACTTTGTTAATCACTATGTCGAGATACAGATTTGCTTCAACCAATCAACTTGCACCGTTCACCAGTCTTTGAGACAGAATAAATTATACTGTTCACGCAGTTCACGCAAGATGGCGGCTAAAAACTGAATAAAATTAGGCTGTATGAGACCAGGTACAAAACCGGAGGAAACCAATCATTTTGCTCCGCCAGGAACCAACCGAAAGCCTTGCTTAAGCATTTAACTGCCTATATAATCGGGCGGATTTTATGCTAAAACACGCAACCCCGAACTTGACGCCAGAGATACCGACTGACTGAAGAGGAAGAACCTGTCACTGTGATTTATTGCTTTCCTGAGGGCATCGACCTGCAACCTACTTCACTAAGTCGCGTCAAAACCTGGCCAGTTTAAAATCTTAGGAGGGTAAATATATTTACGATAACCGTTGGTATTTGTTGTGTGTCATTTATACTACCTATCAGGTTACTGATTGTATCTTGGGGGAATTAAGTATAATGATTGTATTTCCTATTATGATTGAATAGACGAAGACTAATAGGACTCATACTTCAATCTATTGTCTCATCTAACTCCAACTGCTATATAACCAAAACAGTCCTTGTTATAACTCAATCTATTGTCTCAGATAAGACCAACTGCAATATAACCAAAACAGTCCTTGTCAGGACTCCATCTATTGTCGCATCTAACTCCAATCTATTGTCTCCTATAACTCCCACCTGATATATATAACCAAACAGTCCTCGTCTCATATACTCCTATCATAAGAACATAACAATATTGTTAGGATATTTGTCGTGAAATTCTACATCCACATATATAAATTAAAACGTAAATGTAAAGCCTAACAAATAAATTTAATAAAAGGAAAGAAGAATGGTAAAGAACAGTGCTGTCACAATGACTGTACTCGAAATCCCCCTTGTGTTCTCCTGCGTCTGCAAATTGTAACGTTTCACGTTGATAGTAAAGCCTTCTGCAGTATACACGCGTTTCCCAAACACACTAAAAAGTGTACTCCAATTCAAAGAAAAACCTTGAGATACGCAGTTGACCTAGATTTAAAATTCCATTCATGTCTTTTTCTACACTATGTTACCAAAAACAAAAGACAGATGGACTAAAGATAGAACGAAAGGGAGAGGCAGAAAGCAGGGACACAGGCAATACTAACACGCGTCGCGCGATTAATAGTAACGCCAATCCCACGTGTAAGGCCAGCACTAACTTTTTTTTCAAATAAACAGTGTCAGAAAAACACTACCCATCCGAGAGTTAGGTTTTAAAATCCTGAAAAACGCTTATTGGGAAATATGACATTATACTGGTTTACGTTTGAAAACATTACAGTACCCAGACAGCACATCTTCGAAGTAAACAGGAGGTAGAAGAAATTGCATATTTTGAACGCAGCCACTTAGCTCTTTTAAATTTGTATATTTGGGTTCCTTAGGACTTGCTGGCAAAGAATATGTAAAACGTTACGCAAATAGTCTAGGAATTACCAAATTATAGCCAAAATAAAATAGTGGGGGTGCCTGACAGCATGAAATCATTTCTGCTCATAAAATTTTTTTTATAACGTGTTTGAAAAAACATTACGTTACGGAAATAGCCTACCATGTTAACTCCTATTTGATTGGAGCGCAACAAATGTAAGGCTAAACACGATTAGTCGGACTATAAATACTATCTTTCGTTGTCAGGGGAAACGTGAGAAGGGTAATATTTTTTGAAAAGTAGGTAAACATGGCATGATTGGTTAGAGCTGCGAATATACTCAATTCAGGGCGTCTGTTCCGGGCCACATCTTGTAATAAACCTACTAAGAAACAGTGCGCTGAGCACCAGTGTATATTTTTTCTAAAATAAAGCCTGGGACATCGGCAGATCGGAGTTGTGCTATATTCATTGCCATTCAACGTCACTGTGTATTATTTCCATGAATTGTGGTAGGTTTGAAATATTTGAAATCTTTTTAAATGAAAATTGAATGTAAATTGATAATTATGTCTGTATATATGTGTGGTTCAGTAGCGAACATGAAGTAAAGCCTATAGTGCTCCAGCCTGAACAGAAGGTGTCGGAGGAAAGTAAAACTACATGGAATTGCCAAGCAGTACACTGACACCTAGAGTATTGACTAGAAAGAAATAATGCTGGAATTGCAGAGGCGTAGTAACCATTAAGGAGGAATATACTGGTGTAAAGTATTTCAGATGAAGCTGACAGTTGGCCTAACGCTCTGAACTCAGTGTTTGTTATGTATTGTGCTCAGTGTAGAAATAGAGTATAAATTAGTTCTGAAGTAGGAGGTACAACCTTCTTGTTTCAGGGACCGTGGTCTTAAAGTTATTGAGCAGCACCTGGTCAGAGCATTGCTGAATCCAGAGGCGGACAGCATACTCCTGGGTCCATATAGCAAACAGTGAGGTGGCTCCAGAACTCATTGAAGTAATCGAGCAGAGGAGTCTTTTCCTGCAGTCATCACGAAAGTTAAGAATTTGTGGACAGCGGAGCTCAACATTATGTACCCCCAGCTTAAACTGACATTGTAAAATAAAATTAAGAGGGGAAATTAATTGTTTTAATGCCAGGAACTGAGAACATCTCCAATACTAGTTCCAACAGAAACAAACTATTGCAGTCATGATGACTAATGCCAACATAGCTTAAGAAAACAAAACCAGTATTACCTCATATTACTACTACACAACTGACACACATAGGATACTATTAATAATATATGTCACTACAAGATTCATATTGATAAATTCTGTACATATAACTTGTAATTAAAATTGATTGTGATTCCTGGTTCACTTTGTATTTGAATCAGGACACATATACATTAATGACAGCACTGAATACATATTGATATTTGAAAATTTATCAGTGACTCATTTAAGATATTATCATAGAGTGTTATATGTATGTGAGTGTCACAGTGTTGTCAAGTGTGGTGGAATAAATTAAATTGTTTATCTGTCTGTTGTTGTTGTGACTTACACTTCATCATATACATACCCTAGACATTCAACGTAGTCATCACTATATTCCAGAATAATTCTGACTGAGGCAAAAATATGTGGTAGCAAGTAAGGTTATCTATAATACACTACTCTTATTAGATATAGATACCTTCACAGCTGATCTCAGTCAGTACACTAAGTCCCCTATAAATATTTATAACATCCCACTTTACCACAATATATGTTACCAGCTAGTATAGCACTTGACAGAGAGGACGTGGTATAGTATAGGGGGAAGGACATTGTTGTATCACACCTAGGTGTACATATTATTGGATTTATTCATGTATTGATTTATATTATGGGATGTATTAATGTATTAAATGTATTCATGTATTGAATCTATATTATTGAATGTATCCATGCATTAGTTTATCAGAAAGAATGCTTTGCAAGTAGACACATGTCTTGTCTCGCTATTGCTAAATCATACTGAGCCATGTTGTCATTCATCCTACATGCATACATCTGAGACACGCTCATTTCACTCACACTAGAAATAGGTGGGCTTGAGGACAGAAATTAGCCCCTATTTTTGCTTTGTTACAGGTTCATTTGTGTCCTAAAAACTGAGGTCGTATGTTCGAGTCAATCCCGCTGCCTGGAACCCCGCAGGAGCATAGAGGTTGACCAGACTCTACATCTTTGGTCCCCCTCAGTCTTGGGTGGGCTAAAGTAACGAACCTCAGCAGGAGTTGTGTGAAGCAAAACTACGGAGAACAGAACTGTTTTAAGAGAGATGAGTACACATTAGTACCATTTCTGTCAGCATTGTGAGCATAGAAACTGTCAGTGATGAGAAAGTGAAATTAGCATAGCAAGAGACAAAAATAACAACATAGCTGATAAGTGTTATATCCTTAATTAACAGCACAGCTGATATAATTTTTGTTCCTATAATTGGAAAACTTGTTGTAATATATATATATATATATATATTTATATATATATATATATATATATATATATTATTTGTAAATCACTTGTAAACTTACAATTCCATTACATTCCATTTTTTTTCAACATTCACCCTTCAGCACAAGAGTAGATAGTGTATATACTAAATAAATACTTAGGAAATTGTATTTGAACGACTTGTCAATTTTATCATTGTTAAGTAAAATATGTTTCCTGGTTTTGTTGAATATCACAGTTAGTTACACAGCGGAGGTGGCACTTTATGTCGGTCTCCTCTCTACTATTGTTTCGAGATCAGATCATTCATTCACAGCCGTAACTAAGTTGTGATACCAGTAGTTCTCTCAGACACTGGGACTTCACCATTTTCTGCAGAAATTCTATTTCTGTAATTGTCAGTACTATACTGATCTTAGAGCCAAAATAAAACCTCTCGCCACACTGGGGGCTCGTTCCTGGGATATTTCTGTATATCTTGAGCCATACTTAGTCTATTCATCTATCTACACTCTATCTTGTGCCACCCATAGGTAACATAAGAAAATAAATTTTATTTTGAGAAAATCATTATAGGATTTTTATAAAAATTATTTTCGTAGGAGGAGTACCATTTAGTACTCAGTAAATAGTTGATGCTCACAAAGTTGCACGGAAATTTATTTGTTCATTTAAATTAATTAAGTTTAATTAAAATATTTGGTTATAGTAACTATACATACCCTCTCTAAGTAACGCCATGGCTGATCTAGTGAAGTTCAGGACTGCGATCATGCAGATGGGTAAGGAATTAAATTTGACAGGTGATGCTCTCACTCAGTATGTCACAACAGAAGTGGACAAACACATGGATAGGGAAGAAAGAAAGTTGCAATTAGAGGCAGAAGCCAAAAGACTGGAAGCTGAAAGAGAAGCCAAAAGACTGGAAGCTGAAAGAGAAGCCAAAAGACTGGAAGCTGAGAGAGAAGACAAAAGACTGGAAGCTCAGAGAGAAGACAAAAGACTGGAAATTGAAGCCAAGAAATGGGAGGCTGAAAATGAGGCAAAGAAAATTGAAGCTGAGGAAAGGAAATTACAAGCAGAGAGAGACCATCAGTTAAGATTAAAAGAGCTTGAAATTCAGGCAAATACTGGCAATAATGGTGGTAGCTCACCTCACTCTGAGAGTAGCTCCAGCCAGAGCACCTCAAGTGGGGCCATGAATTTTCATCTGGACCCATTTGTTGAGAAAGAAGACGCCATTGAGTCGTACCTGGATAGATACGAAAGACTAGCCACTACCTATGGCTTAGTGAAAGAAAAATGGAGTCTTAAACTATCTCAGGGATTGAGAGGTGTAGCCTACGATGTATATTTGAAGCTCTCAAGAGATGACCAGGAAGATTATGAAATCCTGAAGCAGGCACTGCTTGTGAGATATGAAAAAAACTCAGAATCATATAGAAAGAAATTCCGAACAGCTAAACTTCTTCCAGGAGAAAACTATCACCAATTCTCTGCTAGATTGGAAACTATTTGGAAAAATGGAGTAGTTTAGGAAAGTGTCAGGATCTGAAAGAAATTATAATGATGGAGCAAGTGAAAGAGTCCATGCCTCAAGAAATGAGGAAGTTTATCATGGAACAAGGAGCAGAGAGATTGGAAGATATTGTAACTGTTGCTGAGAGATATCAAGCAGCTCAGGCAGAATTATTAGGAAATAAGAAGAAGCAGGGTGAAAACTTCAAATCATCACAAAACTATACCAAATATGAACAAAAGGACCATACCACAAGGAACAAACAAAGATTTGACCAAAAGGACAAAAAACCCTCTAAGATCGGATAAGACACCTTACCGGAAGGAAGGAAAGTGGTGTAAAACTTGTCTAATGAGTAACCACAATACTGCGGACTGCAGAAGGAAGAATCCTCCTCATCATGCTGCATGTCTTACAACAGGGAATCAGGGAAGGAAGGAAATGGCAGTAAGTCAGAAAGACTTCCATCATCCCCCTGTCTGTGAGGAAGTGACCGTGAATGGCACTCAAGTACTGTGTTTATATGACACAGGATTGGACTTTGATTCAGTTGTGTGCTCTTCTCTAGTGAGTCCTGACCAGATAACCACAGAAACAGTGGAAATCAGAGGACCAATCAAGGGAGCAAGAACCATGACACTACCCATAGCTCGAATCAACATAAGATCTCGCTATGTGGAAGGAGAAATCAAAGCAGCAGTGATGGACGACCCTATTTACCCTTTGATTTTGGGGTGTAGGTATGTTTTCCTTGGAGAACCTATAAAACCCGTAGTTATGGCAACAGTCCAGACCAGGGAAAGCTCCAGGAAAATGGAGGAGAATCCTATCAATACTCATCCAGAAGAGATGAAAAAGGCTCAAGCAGCAGACAGCACGTTGAAGCCTTGTTTTGGCAAATTGCCTAAAGCACATAACCCTCCAGAGAAAGGAGACTTGTATATGAAGAATGGCCTACTATACAGAAAAGCTGGAACAGGACCTAAAGGGCATGGACAGCTTGTAGTGCCAAAATCTTACAGGGAGAAGGTTATGACGCTAGGACATGCTATACCCTTCAGTGGACATATGGGAATAGGGGCCACTGGACAAAGGATAGCCTGTCACTACTTCTGGCCAGGAATTACAGAGGACATAAAAAGATATGTAAGATCCTGTCCAGAATGCCAAAGAGTAGCTCCTAAGCATAGGACTGCACCCGCAACACTGGGAGAAATGCCTATTATGGGAACCCCTTTTGAACGTGTTGCAGTAGATATTGTTGGACCCCTCACTAGGACCAAGAAGAAAAATGCTTACATCTTAACCTTGGTTGATACTTGCTCTATGTGGGGAGAAGCAGTGGCCATGTCAGCTATAGATTCAAAGCACGTGGCAGAGGCCCTGTTGACAATATTTACCCGATTAGGTTTCCCGCATCAGATATTGACTGACAATGGGTCTCAGTTTAAGGGAAAGCTAACACAAGAAGTATTCAGGATATTTCAAGCCAGGCACTATCATTGTAGTCCCTACCATGCCCAAGGGAACGGTCAAGTAGAGCGGTTCAATGGTACGCTAATTTCAATCCTTAGAAAGCTGGCGAGTGAAAAACCTGATACTTGGGATACATACTTACCCGCTGCACTATTTGCATATAGGGAAGTACCCACAATTCAACTGGATTGGCTCCAGCTACATTGTTGTTTGGAAGACCAATCAAAGGTCCACTGGAAGCATTGCTGCGGACATGGACTGATGAAAAGGCAGAGGAAACAGTGACTTCCTCATACCAGTACGTCAACGAGTTGACATCTCGATTGAA
Organism: Oreohelix idahoensis; assembly: GCA_024509875.1. Classification (NCBI taxonomy): domain Eukaryota; kingdom Metazoa; phylum Mollusca; class Gastropoda; order Stylommatophora; family Oreohelicidae; genus Oreohelix; species Oreohelix idahoensis. The sequence goes on along the minus strand of JAMPIV010008985.1, from coordinate 171,072 downwards.
AGCAGGTTGGAAACTGGCCAATGATAACTTAAGACAGGCCAGGAGGAAGCATGCTGCGTACTACAACCAAAAAAGCAAAGGATAGGGAACTGGAGGTGGGTGAAAAGGTGTTATTACTGTTGCCAAGCAGCAATAATAAATTGCAGATTGGATGGCAGGGACCCTATGTCATACTGGAGAAACTTTCCAGGACCAATTATAAGATTGACAAGAAAGGGAAGGAGAAGGTATATCATGTCAATCTTCTTAAAAAATACTATGACAAGGAATCATCAGAAGTTGCACATATTATGACCCTAGCCATTGCAACAGAAATGCACGGTGAACCACTTCACTCTATGGAGTATCCACTCACAACTACAGAGGATTATGTTCAAGTAAATATTAGTGAACAGTTAACTCCAGAGCAGAAGAAGAGGGTTCAGAAAGTGTTGGAAACCCATGCTGATGTGCTCACAGATAAGCCAGGTCGTACGAATCTGTTAGAGTACGACATGAAGGTTACCGACCCTACCCCAGTATGCATGAGAACATACCCTATACCCTATGCGAAAGCCCAAGCACTAAGGGAGGAAGTTGATTATCTGTTGAAGGAGAAAATTATCTCGAAGTCAGACTCTCCCTATAGCTCAAGTGTGGTGCTATTGAGAAAACCGAGTGGTGAACACAGGTTATGTATTGACTACCGGAAGCTTAATGCGATCACAGAATCTCAGGTGGACCCATTACCTGACACAAACCAGCTGTTCTCTACACTGAGTAAGGCTAGGTATTTATCGAAGGTAGATCTAAGCAAGGGATACTACCAAATACCAGTGAAACCAGAAGTTAGGAGAATGCTGGCATTCAGTACATCAGACGGACACTACGAGTTTAATGTACTACCCTTTGGGCTGAAAAATGCTCCAAGTATCTTTTCAAGAATGATGAGGAAATTATTGGAACCTCTACAAAATCCCCATATCACTAACTTTATGCTTGTTGCAACAAAAACACATTTGAAGAGCATATAGTAGCGCTCTCCATGTTGTTCGACAGACTGAGAGAAACTGGATTGACTGCACGTCCAACCAAGTGCTTTATCGGTTGTAAGGAGTTGGAATTCTTAGGTCACACTATTTCTACAGGTCATATGTCTCCTGACCCAAAGAATATAGAGAAGTTAAAGAAGGCACCCAGACCTCAAACGAAGAAAGATGTGAGATCATTCGTGTCTTTATGTGGGTTCTATCAGAAGTACATACCCCACTTTAACTCTCTGTGTGCACCATTAACCAACTTAACGAAGAAAGGACAGCCTGACAAAATCCAATGGAATGCTGATTGTGAAAAAGCTTACACAGAGCTAAAAGCAAAACTCACCAGCAAACCAATCCTTACACTACCCGATATCACACAGGAATTTGTATTAAGGACGGACGCTAGCAGTATAGGTATTGGTGCAACTCTCTTGCAGAAATCAAAAGCCCAGCCGGAGGAACTTTTACCAGTCGCCTACGCCAGTAGGAAGCTGAATGCAGCTGAGTTGAATTACTCGACCATAGAGAAAGAATGTTTAGCTCTAATTTGGTCCATCAACAAATTTTCACCTTATCTGTATGGGACACACTTCATTGTCCAAAGCGATCACCAACCTTTAACATTCTTGGCTGCATCTAAAAAGCTAAATTCGAGATTGTTAAGGTGGAGTCTGCTTCTGGCGCCTTATTCCTTTACCGTGAATTACATTCCGGGAAGAGACAATGTAGGAGCTGATTTTTTAAGTCGACACCCTAGTACTCTGGAAGGACAGACGCAAAAGGATTAACCACAGCAGGGGTTTACACGTCAGCTATGACAAGTCACAGCTAGGAAAGGAGGGGGCTATGTCGTGAAACGAAGTGTAACCCACTACTTTGTTAATCACTATGTCGAGATACAGATTTGCTTCAACCAATCAACTTGCACCGTTCACCAGTCTTTGAGACAGAATAAATTATACTGTTCACGCAGTTCACGCAAGATGGCGGCTAAAAACTGAATAAAATTAGGCTGTATGAGACCAGGTACAAAACCGGAGGAAACCAATCATTTTGCTCCGCCAGGAACCAACCGAAAGCCTTGCTTAAGCATTTAACTGCCTATATAATCGGGCGGATTTTATGCTAAAACACGCAACCCCGAACTTGACGCCAGAGATACCGACTGACTGAAGAGGAAGAACCTGTCACTGTGATTTATTGCTTACCTGAGGGCATCGACCTGCAACCTACTTCACTAAGTCGCGTCAAAACCTGGCCAGTTTAAAATCTTAGGAGGGTAAATATATATTTACGATAACCGTTGGTATTTGTTGTGTGTCATTTATACTACCTATCAGGTTACTGATTGTATCTTGGGGGAATTAAGTATAATGATTGTATTTCCTATTATGATTGAATAGACGAAGACTAATAGGACTCATACTTCAATCTATTGTCTCATCTAACTCCAACTGCTATATAACCAAAACAGTCCTTGTTATAACTCAATCTATTGTCTCAGATAAGACCAACTGCAATATAACCAAAACAGTCCTTGTCAGGACTCCATCTATTGTCGCATCTAACTCCAATCTATTGTCTTCTATAACTCCCACCTGATATATATAACCAAACAGTCCTCGTCTCATATACTCCTATCATAAGAACATAACAATATTGTTAGGATATATGTTACCAGCTAGTATAGCACTTGACAGAGAGGACGTGGTATAGTATAGGGGGAAGGACATTGTTGTATCACACCTAGGTGTACATATTATTGGATTTATTCATGTATTGATTTATATTATGGGATGTATTAATGTATTAAATGTATTCATGTATTGAATCTATATTATTGAATGTATCCATGCATTAGTTTATCAGAAAGAATGCTTTGCAAGTAGACACATGTCTTGTCTCGCTATTGCTAAATCATACTGAGCCATGTTGTCATTCATCCTACATGCATACATCTGAGACACGCTCATTTCACTCACACTAGAAATAGGTGGGCTTGAGGACAGAAATTAGCCCCTATTTTTGCTTTGTTACAGGTTCATTTGTGTCCTAAAAAACTGAGGTCGTATGTTCGAGTCAATCCCGCTGCCTGGAACCCCGCAGGAGCATAGAGGTTGACCAGACTCTACATCTTTGGTCCCCCTCAGTCTTGGGTGGGCTAAAGTAACGAACCTCAGCAGGAGTTGTGTGAAGCAAACTACGGAGAACAGAACTGTTTAAGAGAGATGAGTACACATTAGTACCATTTCTGTCAGCATTGTGAGCATAGAAACTGTCAGTGATGAGAAAGTGAAATTAGCATAGCAAGAGACAAAAATAACAACATAGCTGATAAGTGTTATATCCTTAATTAACAGCACAGCTGATATAATTTTTGTTCCTATAATTGGAAAACTTGTTGTAATATTTATTTATATATATATATATATATATATATATATATATATATATATATATATATATATATATATATATATATATATATATATATATATATATATATATATATATATATATATATATATATATATGTAAATCACTTGTAAACTTACAATTCCATTACATTCCATTTTTTTCAACATTCACCCTTCAGCACAAGAGTAGATAGTGTATATACTAAATAAATACTTAGGAAATTGTATTTGAACGACTTGTCAATTTTATCATTGTTAAGTAAAATATGTTTCCTGGTTTTGTTGAATATCACAGTTAGTTACACAGCGGAGGTGGCACTTTATGTCGGTCTCCTCTCTTCTATTGTTTCGAGATCAGATCATTCACAGCCGTAACTAAGTTGTGATACCAGTAGTTCTCTCAGACACTGGGACTTCACCATTTTCTGCAGAAATTCTATTTCTGTAATTGTCAGTACTATACTGATCTTAGAGCCAAAATAAAACCTCTCGCCACACATCCTTAGCCACCGACCGTCAAAGCAGTCAGTGGCCATTACGCCTAGTGGCGTCTTAGGGCAACAGCAGATAGGTTTTCTTTGCCATTGTTTCCCATCACGCCTATTGGCGTCTTTAGGGCAACGGCAAATCATTCCATCTGCTGTTGTTTCCGTAATCGAAGTGACTTCACAGAGCATTAGCAGCCCTAAACTACCTCAATGCAGCTAATGTGAACATCTCGACCCTTGGCCAGCTCTGTCCCCTGACTTGAATCCCACTGAACATCTCTGGGACCATGTGAACAGAAGGAAGCCCACCCTTCATTATTAGCGAGAGACACTGGACCAGTTGTATACAGCGCTTACTGAGGCATGGAACAACATCCCAGATCAGACGTTTGGAACTCTCCATGAGACGCCGCTACAGTACAGTGGTACAAGTCACGTGGTAGCCACACTCGTTACTGAGTTTGTGATTTTTGTTTTGGACACCACACTTCTTCAAGGTACGACCATGTGACACTCGATTACTACATTTTTGCTTTGTAACCTAATTTTTTTCAGGGCATAAAACCATTATCGAACTGCCATGTTTGCTTTATCATTTTATCGATGCACATTTATTGAGAACAAAATACAAGGTGTGACAGGTTTGTTTTGTTAGACACTATATATATAGAAGAAACGGGAAGTCCTTTCGTTTCCTGCTGTTAAAACTGAGTTGTCCGTATACCTGATGTTAACGAAGTTATCCCTTCCTACTATTATCCGTTTCGTGTCATCAAAATCTCTAACGATATTTTGCGAATAATAACTATCATTATAATGATAATGAGTATGGCGATATGAAATTTAGTAATAGGACGAACGACACCACATAGGCCAATGTGATCAGCAGATTCCCCCCCCCCCCCCCTCCCCCCACACGACAACTGAGACAAGTGTTAGGAACCTTCCTTGTAATTGAACATTTCTTTAACTACGGCAATTTATTTACGTGCCTCACGTAGTACATAATTTCCATTCACTACAGCAGCGCACCTGAAGTGCATAAGTTATGAATCATGCAGCTATACCTTAACATGATGCAAAACGTACTCTTATGAAAGCCGTGATAGAAAAGTTAGCGTTCAGTTATATCAAGATTTATACACAAGAGTTCTTGTTATTAAAGAGACGAACACGCGCAAGTAAAACACGATATAAGAAAACCAGATCTAAAGGGTAATGTAAAGAAAACTTAAGGTTCGGGCAGTTTCTGTTTTTTCATAATGTCTCTAGTATTATTTGGGGATCGGTGTTTGCACTGTGTTCATTATCAAGTGCACAGAATAAATGATAGACTATCAGTTTCAACAGCGTGTGACTTGGCATCTGAATTCAAGTGATTGGTCTTTTGTTATTAAGTTCCAACTCATTCCCCCAGCCGTGTTATGGTAACTTGTATTTCAGGATAACCTTTTTCGGTCTAGCAAATTATTTCCCCCAGCTATAAAAATTAAGCACGAATGTTGATACAACTCAAGTAACGAGAAGCCAATTAACTTGTCATTGTGCTATGCTGGTAATGTTTTAGAGTTTAGCATTGACAAACTTTGTTGTTGAGTTGAGACACGATGTCTTACAGAATAAAGGTCAATATAGTCCCATCTACTGCTGTAGGGGAGTGAAGTGTTAGAGACTTTTACATTCTAGGAGGTGGGTGACCTGTTCCCTTCTTCGCTGCCTTTTCCTGCCCTAACTCAAAAGCAGAGTCAGGTATCAATGTACAGCTGAGTAGACTGGGGCGTAACGCTACCATGTTTCGATCCAGGAACTCGGTAAATGTACCGCGGGAGATAAGCGTTTTAACCGGCCCAGTTAAATTTTAAATGACGACAATAAATTAACATAATCATAACTAGTTTTCACTCGAAGAAACAACTTTACGTGATGTAAATTCATACACACATCTTTGAGAAAATACAGACAAAGTTGGGGGAAAGATTGTGATATCAAATTAGAACATAAAAGACAGGAGAAGCTGTCTTAGCATTGGGAAATATAAAGAAATAAAAACAGATCTAGTCCTCGACAAAAATAGGAATCATCAACTCTAATGTCAAGTCAATCCCATTTTGTGGCTGTGGAATATGGAGAACAACAAAAACAACAACCAATATGGGTGCAAGTATAAAAATAGAAGGATTTCTTCTTCTTCTTCTTCTTCGTTCGTCCTGAAAAGGACGGTGGTTGCGTTGTGTCTGTTTGCGCCTAAGCTGTGATATCTGCACCTTTCGGTCGACACATCCGACTTCTGCACGGCATTTTTTAAGGACCGGGTTTGCCTTCTGATAAGTCTCTCTAGTTGATAACTCTATTTTCTTTGCTCATCATCAGTTGATAAATATAGGCTCACTAGAACATCACCAGAGCTACATGCTGTGTTGTTGTGTTGCTTGTGGTTTGAGTATGGAATGTCAACTCGACCTACGCAGTGGTGTGTAGACATAGATTGTGAGTATAATATGCGAATGATAAGAAGAAATAGTGGTGTTGACAAATGGTCTTTTTCTCACACTCATGTATGGCTGGAAGTCATCGACACCAACGACTGTGTACCTTTGCTACAGTTTAATTGGACGTACACACTCGACAGCACGAATAGTGACAAATCACAGGTTGGCATAATACATCATAGTACAGTGGATAAATGGTCTTGCAATGATACATGGGCACTCATGTAGAATAATAGCATAATGGACTGTCAGTAGACAAGCACTCAGTATTGCCCATATATATATATCATCTGAGTTTACTGACAAAGCACGTCAGATTATAAACAACATTCAAGATGGCTTCTAGACCTAACCTCGTCTAGCGAAGATTCCTTGAAATAATATTCAGCACATATTTTTCATGCAATCATATTGAACCGCTAGTACTGGGTTCTCATGTGTAGCAGTGATCTCTGGACTCATCAAGCGATAATACGGGACATCCCTTTCTCTTCTTGAAAGTCACAAAATATTTGGATACAAGATGGCTTCTCTCGTGAGCTGTCACTCACGTTTGGATGCAGATAAAGAATCTGTATTAAAGTTAGTCATTCATTAAATGTTCTCATAGCTCTGTAGATTCTATCATGATACAATTGATTTCATCATACAAGATATAGTGCTGCTAGGAGTGAATGTCATCTTCATCTAGTTAAATATATTCTCTCAGACGTACAAATCGTGCCTATCGAAAAACGGTGGCTTCGTAAGAGAGTTCATAAGGAGAATCTTTTGTTACCTTGGTATCAGAAATATGATTCTGCCATTCCTTGGCAATAAGAATAAACACTGGGGTAAAGCATACACGATAGGTCTAGACGACTATCACTTTCCCCATAAATACTGAGATCACTTTTTTTCCGGCGACAAGCCGCTACACAAAAATCACAGCCCCATCAGGACGAAGCCAAATCACACCTCTCTAGCGACACATCCGCCGAACAGCCCTTTGACCTTTCTAACGACAAAAGACCATATAGTTCGACTTAAATATGTAAAGATATACAGATATAAGACAGACTCGTCCTACCCAGACAAACAATACACATAAATTCAGGCCATAGATACACTGAAGCAAGAACAACCTATTTCTACCCAAACAAAGAATAAATCGCAGTAAAACTGGATTCATCCGCGGAGTTCGATCGAAGTGATGACACTCCTTTCAAGGGAAGTAACTCAATAATGACTTTTCCTTAAGCACTAAAAAGTATCTATTTTGTTTACAAAATATTTGCGAACATAACAAGCATACAAATGTATTATATTGTAAGATATAAAAGACTGCACGTAACAGTCTTACCACACCTCCCGGGAAAAAAAAATGGAACTTTTTTTTTTTTTGAAATACATCTAGGAGCAATGTACAATAGGCTCACAACGCATGAATAATGCGCAGATGAAAATATCAGGAATAAATATAACGCCTAATATGAGGCTAAGTCGACTTATGGAGCGACTGGTGAGAATGTATCTCATAAACTGAGAGAAATTATTTCTCTACAAGTAAATTTTTCCAGGAAGGTGTCATCAAAGTATAATACAATTCTGGCAATTACACAATGCCTAAAAAATTTCATACCATAATTTCATATTAGATATCTTAAATTTGTGATTTATGAAGAAAAATCATCAAAGCACAGCGGTGAATAAACATCAGTGAACCGCTAAGTAGTGATACAATCATTATATTATTAAATTACAAATGTGTATCTATCTTGATATAGAAAGGAACTATTATAAACTAGACATATCAAGAAGTCTAAGACCTAATAGTTATGTGGAATCATGTGGGCATCTTGACAGAATGTCTGCCATCACATTGTCTGATCCACGAATAGCTCGCACAGAGAAATGAAAAGGTTGAAGAGCAATTGCATATCGAGTAGACCTCGAGCTCTTCAAATTCTTACTCTGTATAGCAGTAAGAGCTTTTTAATCGGTTTCTACTATGAAATGTGCGCCTAGAAGGAATCTCTGTAGTTTGAGGATTGACCAAACCATAGCTAATAGCTCACGGTCTAAAACCGAATAATTCCTTTCTGCCGCATTAAGTTTTCTGGAAATATACATTACAGGATGCAGAGTTCCAGAGTACTCTTGCATTAGTGCCGCTCCAATCCCAGTGGATGAAGCATCACTACGAAGAACAAATGTCTTATCTTTAGTAGGTAACACTAAAATAGGTGGTGTTGAAAACAATGTTTTAATCTTATCCAAAGAGCATTGGCATTCCTGAGACCAGTGGACCATATTAGGCGAACCTTTCTTTAAAAGTGTAGAAAGAGGTGCCATGATAGAGGATAGATTCTGAATGAATCTGCCATAAAATTGAATAAGACCTAACAGACTTCTCACCTGTTTTTTAGTCTTAGGGATAGAGATGTTAAGTATCTTACTAGTATTATGGTCCTCTGTCTTTAGGAAACCATGACCAACTCGGTGGCCTAGGAAAGAAATTTCGCTAAAACCAATATAGGCTTTAGAGGGTTTCGCTGTCAGGTTGTGCTCGCGCAAAGTAGACAGCAATTCATCTAACCCTGAATAGTGATCTTCCCAAGTATCGCTGAAAAGACAGATGTCGTCTAGATATGCAATGACATCTGACCGATAAGATAGGATTCGGCGCATCATGCGTACGAATGTAGCTGGTGCGTTCATAAGACCGAAAGGCATAAAATTCCATTGGAACAAACCTCTAGGTGTTGAAAAAGCCGTGAGAGGTTTGGCGCGTTCAGATAAAGGAACTTGCCAATATCCTTTAGACAAATCAAGTTTAGTGAAAAAATGAGATTTGGAGAGTCGAGTAAGTAGCTGTTCCAGTAAAGGCATAGGTTCGGCATCGAACTTCGTTACTTGATTCAATTTGCGATAGTCGACGCAAAGACGTATGTTATTGTCTTTTTTCCGAACAATAACCATCGGCGAAAAATATGCAGAGGTAGATGGTTCGATTATTTTCAAATCTATCATCTCATCCAACTCTTTCTCGACTTGTGCTTGAAAATGTATAGGTATAGGATAAGGTCTAACCCTAATAGGAGTATGGTCAGTTAGAACAATGTCATGTTCAATGACATGAGTTTGTCCAGGGATGTCAGTGAGTACATCCTGAAATGTTTGCAACATAGTTGAAACTTGTCGCTGTTCTTCTAGAGATAAATCAGGAGAGACAGTAACGTTCTTCCATGATTCACTAGAATGAAGTGGGATCATTGGAAGAGGAAGATTTACATCTGAAAAAGTTGTTTCCTCATCCTGTATCACGGACAGTGATGAGTAATGACCATGTTGTACTGGAGAATTGTCCGTTGCTTGGAAAATGGGTTGCAAATAATCCGGACGTTCATGGAATTCAGTAAGCATATTGATGTGGAAGGTTTTATGCTTCCCATCAATATCGACAATATAGTCGACATCGGAAATTTTCGATATTATATCGTACGGACCTTTCCAAGAAATAAGTAGTCTGTTTTCCCTACAAGGTAGTAATACAAATGCTTTGTCGCCAGGACAAAGTTGTCGTAAGCATCTCTTCTTATTGGCAAATTGCCTTGCCTTCTGTTTCGCAAATTCAGAAGAAGAAGTTGCTAATTTGCATGCTTCGATAATCTTTTGTCTCAACGCGATGACATATTCGTAGGATGACTTTGTGTCATCGTCAATATTGTCAGCTGTTATGAGATCATGAAGTAACGACATAGGGCCACGCGGACGCGCGCCAAAGACGAGTTCAAAGGGGGAAAATCCTGTATGTTCATTGGGGACCTCTCTGTAAGCGAAGAGGGCCGCAGGTAAAACTCTGTCCCAGTCTTGAGGATGATCCTCAGTTATCTTCCCTAGTAAGTTTTTAAGTGTTCTATTAAGGCGGTCGACCATCCCATTAGACATTGGATGATAGATACTACTTAAAGATCTATCTATCTGCAGAGTAGACATTACTTGAGACATGGTATCTGATATTAGTTGGGTGCCATGGTCTGACAATATCTCTCCGGGGAACCCCAGACGAGAAAATATAAGCCAAAGAGCATCTGCAATATCAGCAGTAGGAATGCTCTTCAGAGGAATAGCCTCTGGCCAACGTGTGCACATATCAACACACGTCAAGATAAACTGATGTCCTCTGGCAGACTTGATCTTAAATGGACCAATAATGTCTATGGCCATTTTTTTAAACGGCCGAATAGGAATGTCCGCCGCCTGAATGGGTGCAGCATGCCGTGGACCTTTGGATTTAACTTCCTGACATACTTTACAAGATCGACAATAAATCCGTATGTCCTTGTTTACCAATGGCCAAAAGAAAGCCGCAAGGACTCTTGACTTAGTACGGGAAAAACCCATGTGTCCAGCACACTGAGAGTCGTGAGCGTGCTGCAAAATTTTAACTCTGAAATTCTTGGGAACCAGGATTTGAGAATGACTTGACGTAATGGAGTCTTGAACCATACGTATAAGTACGCCATTCTTCTTTGTAATCCACGATTTACGACTTGTGTCTTTATTCGGATCACCTTTAGTTGCAAGAATGAAGAATTTCTTCAGAGTGGGGTCATCTTCTTGCTGTTTTATAAACGAGTCACGAGAAATTACCAAGGGATCATCTTGGTTATGCACTTCATTATCTTCAGTAGATGAAGTTTGAGGCATATTAAGAGCCTGAGCTCTAGTGACTACAGCGTTAGCAATCTGCATGTTTTGCCTTTCCCACGCGGAAATTTGTTGCGGAGTGCATTCTTTGACTCCATGAATGCGACCGATGATGAGGTCAGCGATCGGATTCGGAAGAAGACATGCGTGTACATCTCCTGTAAAGAAAGGAGTAGCAATCCTAATGATAGCAGTAGAGTATTTCTCTAATGTGCCGCCAAATGTTACACATTTGACTACTTGTCCTGTGGCACGGGAAGGATCTACGAGTGACTGCCTAACACCAATTGTGGTGCACCCAGAATCAAATAGCACGGAGACTGGATTGTTATTTACTAAACCCTTATGTAAGACAAGAGAACCTCTTCCATCATGCGCGACTGATGCAGGAAGAGCAGGAAGAGGATGGCCGCAGCTTAAAGTAGACACTGGTTGGCTCAAATAATGTTTTGCATTGGGGGCACTGAGATGCTCTCCCAAAATCAAAAGCGGCACATGCCGTATTATTAGCGTCATTATTGTCTTTACTTTGGTTATAGGCTTCATGGGACTCTTGTTGTGCAGAGTTTGCCTGAAAATGTGGTTTATGTCTTCTGTTTTGAGATCTACCTCGGTTATTATTACCTCTGTAGTTATTGTTACCTCTATTGTAACCCCTATTCGGGTTTGAGTCATAGTTCTCTTGGTTACCCTTATCATATTCATTATAATGAGTATCTCTGTAATTGCGATCTTGTTGACTCCAAGACAGATACCTCGGAGAGTTTCTATAATTACTTCCTCTATGGAAATTACTATAATTGTGACCACCCCTGTGTCGAGAGCTATCAGCTCGTCTCCAGTTCTTTGAAGAAGAACCCTGAAATGATTGGTTACCTTGGTTTTGATAACTATTATGGTTACCTGTTACGCACAAATAATTACTTTTTTCCAAAGTCTTTGTATGATCGTTTTTCGTATGTATGATCATTATTTGACTGAAATGCATGTTATATATATTTTATGGTCAAAGGGACAGAACCCGATATATCGATACTGCTATTTTTTATGAGTTTACCTCCTCTTGTATAGAGACACGTTCGGTCTATAATGTCTTGAACGAAGCGTGACCATATCTCCTTATTTGGTAGTATCAGTCAACTGTTGTAGATGTTTGAAACCTTTCTTAACGCTTCTGTTCATGTCCATAAAAAGGCGCGACTGTGTAAGACTTTTATCTCGAATGTTCTTAGAATCGTCTTATTGTGAACAGCGACTCAGAGATTGTCACTCTGCGCATGTCTCGACTTGGTTGTCGTTTGTTGTTCCGCCCAGGTCGGGCAGTTGAGAAATGGACTGATTAGCGAGCGGACGCGACTGCGTCTTGTGATTCTCTGAGGGAAATACATTGTCTTTGTGAGTTAGTTAGCTAACTAGACTATTTCCCCGTATTATTCAAGCCTGCCTGGAGGCATATGTTCATGGTTGATTTTCCGAAATAAGGTAATTCCTCTTGTATCGAACTTTAGGCTATCATCTAGAGGTTCGTCATTTTGTCGCCTTTTTGCTCGCCTGTGTGATTCAAAATGGAGAGGTACTTTGACTAGGATTAAGTCATCGGTATCTTTATACCTGAACTAGTTATATATCTATGGGTCGCTCTAGACCAACAAGACTATTGTCTGTGTTCCAGGATTCGTTATATCAGAGATCACGTCCAAGTCAGATGGTTAGACTTAGGAAGGTTATAAAGGTTGAGCTGACCTGTAATCCATGTATGCTACTCACGTGCAGACAGTAAACGGACGTATTGTATACATCTGATCTGCTAGCATCAGGAAGGAATAATTATTATTGTCTATGAACATTAAGGATCTGCAGCTGACCACGGTTGCAGAAGTTATATGTATTATTTATCAAGCTTCGCTATGATATTTGTTTTCCATACAACTATTGAGTATTGACTCCTACATGACTGTCAGTTAACATGAGTTTGAATGCTGCATTCGTTGTACTATGCCGATGATAACATAAGTATCATGACTGTTTTGTGGCGTGCAATAAATGGTATAAACCTAAAGCGAAGTTACCATTTCTATGACTCTACACGTCATGTTGCCTGTGGTGTACCCTGAACTGTTCTACTGCAACACACACACAGCAACAATCTAAACCAGATAAGACACCCACATCTTGCATTGTAATACCTGGTGTCGATAGAGGTGGTAATTTGACGGCATCCTAATCCCACCTTTATCATTACCTTTTTTATCAAATCTGTTTTGAGGTCCCTGAAATCTGTGTGAATAATTGGGATTGCATGGCGTTGCTGAAGTAACTGGCATACTCTCCTTAATCTTAGTGTTGCCAAAAGTCACGTCGGGGTGTGCAGTGACATATTGGGAACAATATTCTTCCATTTCCTTTAGAGATTTGGGTTTACGCTCATGTATAAATTCAAGGAATGGTTTGTTAACACATGACATAATCTTATCTCTGAGCAACAAATCCATAAGTCCTTCATACGTTTTTTTCTGTTTTGGAAAGCTCAATCCAACGATCAACTGTGAGACGTGCCTTTGCAATGAATTCTGAGAATTCTACACCTGTCTCAGGCACCATCGTCTTAAACAAAAGGCGATAGCCTTCCTCACTTAGCTGGTATTTTTTTTATCAAAGCCGCCCTAATGACATCATAATTATCCTTATCTGCTTCTCCTACAAGGCATAACCTAGTCAGAGATTCACCTTTCAAGTTTTCTGCTAATTGGTTAGCATATTGTGATTTATCCACATTATGTGTACGACAAGAACGTTCAAATCTATCCAGCCAGAATGTAATATCGTCACTGGACTGATTGAACGGTGGAACCTTAACCTTGTAAGTAGAAGGTTTAACATTACCACTAGATGCCTGATTAACATTACTCATACTTGTCAATCTCAATTTCTCTAACTCAAATTCATGTTCTCTTATTGCTTTTTTTTCTTCAGCTTCTCTGTCTAATCTTTTTAGTTCAGCTTCCCTGTCTAATCTTTTTTGTTCAGCAGCAGCTTCTCTTTCTAATTTTTTTTGTTCAGCTTCAAATCTCCTTTCCTCCACCTGCATCTGCAATTTCTTTAGTTCAGCAGCAGCATCAGCTTCTTTTTCTAATCTTTTCTCTTCAGCCAGAGCTTTTCTCTCTTCTGCAGCAGCTTTTTTCTCTTCTGCAGCTAATGCTTTGTCATATTGAGCAACTGCCCATTCTTCTAATTGTTGACCAGTCTTATCAAGGGCTTTCCCTTGTATAATGAAGTATTCTAATGTAGACATAATGTCTAACAATAATACTAATCACCTAAAATAATAATAATACCACAAGTTCTTAATGACTTGATTAATCAGCACACTATCCCAATATCTGTGGGTCACAAGCCTTAATAAGGTCTTGTATAACAGTAATAATAATCAAGTACTGGTTTATACCATAATCCAAGTGCAGTGCACAAGCAATAGTGTCTTATGAAATATACCTATATAAAACATATGTCAACCAACAGAATACATAAAGTACAAATAAGACTGACAATACGAAAACGTTTGCAGAAATCAAATAAATCAAATAGGGAAATCAATGAAAATAATCACTGAATCTGCAAGGAATAACAACACAAATGACGTCACAGTATATGAATATAAATTGTGAATAGAACTGAAAGATAGAAAAGGGTAGACCAACAAATTACAAACAAATCAAAACAAAACTAAAGAACAAAGAAATATTACAAAAATAACAATAATTACAGTCTTCACAGCTAACACTAATAGCAACTAGTTGTTGCAAGCAAATTTCCAATTAAGGAAATTGCACCTAAAGAAAACTCCCACAACGGACCCTCTATGACGTGGGATATTCTGTTGTGAGGACACCGCCCAACCTAAACACAACCCGCTGACATATAAACTAACATACTATACAAACAAATAACATGTAAACAAAAATATATAAATTATGTGTATGATAGTATGTGTTGCAAAATAGGCTCAGTTTTACAGTAATGGCAAAGTTATTCTTGTAAAAATAAATAAACTGCCACTTTATTGAATTACAAATTCTGGCCTTAAATATTAAAGTTCATATCTAGAAAACAAGAAGATCCATCGATGAAAATAGGACTTCTTAGTTCAATAATACTGTCTTCCTGTTAATATTGACAAGAATTGATCCAACTGTTCTGTGAAACTCTGTAATGTCTAATGTAAAAATGTCAACAACGCTGACCTACATACTGCATTCACTTGACAGGTCACGTGACGAAGTGTTGACAAAGAGCAAACTAATACTGCAAGTGTGTCGTATCAGCCACATGAAACGGTCTGGTATCGGTAGTTTGTTGACTTCTCAACTTCTGCGAGGTCAAACCCAGAAAGCTGGTCCACCAGTTGATAAGTCTCTGCGGGAATACAGACGTCAGCAACGACTGTGTACCTTTGCTACAGTTTAATTGGACGTACACACTCGACAGCACGAATAGTGACAAATCACAGGTTGGCATAATACATCATAGTACAGTGGATAAATGGTCTTGCAATGATACATGGGCACTCATGTAGAATAATAGCATAATGGACTGTCAGTAGACAAGCACTCAGTATTGCCCATATATATATATATCATCTGAGTTTACTGACAAAGCACGTCAGATTATAAACAACATTCAAGATGGCTTCTAGACCTAACCTCGTCTAGCGAAGATTCCTTGAAATAATATTCAGCACATATTTTTCATGCAATCATATTGAACCGCTAGTACTGGGTTCTCATGTGTAGCAGTGATCTCTGGACTCATCAAGCGATAATACGGGACATCCCTTTCTCTTCTTGAAAGTCACAAAATATTTGGATACAAGATGGCTTCTCTCGTGAGCTGTCACTCACGTTTGGATACAGATAAAGAATCTGTATTAAAGTTAGTCATTCATTAAATGTTCTCATAGCTCTGTAGATTCTATCATGATACAATTGACTTCATCATACAAGATATAGTGCTGCTAGGAGTGAATGTCATCTTCATCTAGTTAAATATATTCTCTCAGACGTACAAATCGTGCCTATCGAAAAACGGTGGCTTCGTAAGAGAGTTCATAAGGAGAATCTTTTGTTACCTTGGTATCAGAAATATGATTCTGCCATTCCTTGGCAATAAGAATAAACACTGGGGTAAAGCATACACGATAGGTCTAGACGACTATCACTTTCCCCATAAATACTGAGATCACTTTTTTTCCGGCGACAAGCCGCTACACAAAAATCACAGCCCCATCAGGACGAAGCCAAATCACACCTCTCTAGCGACACATACGCCGAACAGCCCTTTGACCTTTCTAACGACAAAAGACCATATAGTTCGACTTAGATATGTAAAGATATACAGATATAAGACAGACTCGTCCTACCCAGACAAACAATACACATAAATTCAGGCCATAGATACACTGAAGCAAGAACAACCTATTTCTACCCAAACAAAGAATAAATCGCAGTAAAACTGGATTCATCCGCGGAGTTCGATCGAAGTGACGACACTCCTTTCAAGGGAAGTAACTCAATAATGACTTTTCCTTAAGCACTAAAAAGTATCTATTTTGTTTACAAAATATTTGCGAACATAACAAGCATACAAATGTATTATATTGTAAGATATCAAAGACTGCACGTAACACCTTCCCATTTCGATCCATGCTCGCTCAGCCAGCCTGCACTGCTGCAGACTGTTTCCAGGACCACCACGTGGAGGTGGAGCACGGTCTTGACCAGCTCTGGTTCGCTGGTCCTGACGCAGGCAGTCAAGCTATGAGTCGCTGACTGCATTCACTATTGCTGCATCTTTAAAGTGTATGAAATATTCTTTCTGTTTCTTCATCCTCTTTCTCTTCTTCTCCCTCTTTCTCTTCTCGGGGTTTTTTAAACTTCTCACCTTCCTGTTATTCGTCGTTTTCTTTCTCATTTTCTTTGTCTTCTTTTCGTAGTCTTTTGTTTTGTGTTCTTCTTTCCATTTTTCATCTTAGACTTCCTCTTTCCCATCTTCCTATTTATCACTTGTCTATGGTTTTTTTATCTTTTTCCATCACCAATTTCGTAATTCAAATGTGCTATCGGGGAAAGACTTTTCCCTTGGTGAATTTTCAGAGAATTTTGAACAAATTGACGTAGTTTATTTCAAGTATGCTCCTGTTGCCTCAGTAGCTGTCAAAAGGAGCTTTACAGTGTTTACATCTTTGTTAACAAAAAATAGAAAGTCGTTCTCTTTTGAAAATCTGCAAAAGTTTTCATTGTGGATTGTAATTCTGAGCTCATTAACAAAAAAGTGTCAGTTTGCCACATAAAGTGTAAAATTATTCAGTTGTGATTGTGTGTTTATTGTGTATGTGTGTGTGTTTTTTTTAAATAAAGACTTATTTTGTTAATAATAATACAGTTTCAGCTTGGGACAGAAACTGTGAAAATGTAAATAGCATTTTAAAGGTGTCTTTGTTTGTGTTTTAGACGGTATGTTTTTGGTTAATAAAATGGACTTTCAGTTTGGCACAGAAACGTTCAACATGAAGTTGTATTTTTATTTTAAATATATGTTTTTACCCCCTTTTGTTTTATTGGTCACTTTGTTTTATTTGTTATTTTTGGTTAGTAACATTAGGATTTCAGTTTGAAACAGTAACAGCAATACAAAATTAAATTATATTGTTTTGGGTTCTTTTTGTATTGTATTATAAAGTTCAATTTCTTCTTTTCATAATACAAAGTAATTTTAGTTCAGCTCTGAAACTAAAAAAGAAAGTGTTTTTTTAGTGTCATTTTAAAATTGTATAGGGCATTTTGGGTCATAAATGCATTTTTATAGGTCAATTTCTAGAAATGTATAGGTCACTAAAATCCTAGCCCTATTTACAATAAAATCTCTTACTTACTTACTTAGTCGTTCCCCTTCTACCGTGAGGTGTAGAGGTTTGGAAGAGAGAGCGCCAGACCATTCTATCAGCTGTCTTCTTCCTGGCCTGGTTCCATTCTAGTCCTCGGTCCTTCAAAGATTGTCTAATGTTGTCCTCCCAGCGGACTCTGGACAATAAAATCTCACAGAACATTATCATTTACAGTGCAATTCCAAAGTGTTTTTTGCCCGTCTCGCTACAAATACGATAGACAACAACGAGTTTATAACCAGCAGATGCAGGATGAGATAGACTAAACTGAGATTAAGCATGGGGCTGGCATCCTCATCTTATAAAGTAAATAGCTATAGAAACCACAGCACATGGATACTTTCATGCAAGAGGACCCGTGCAGTGGCGGCTCAAAGCTACATTAGGAGCTAAGTAGGAAAAGACGAAGAAGAAAGTGGACACATTAAACACATACTCTCTCTCTCTCTCTTCTCTCTGTCTCTTCTCTCTGTCTCTGTCTATCGCTCTCTCCCTTTTGCCTTGTAATGAAATGCTAATTGACAAAAGCAAGAAAGAATGTCAATTATCCGTGTAGTGTTTACCCAAAGACAGGGTATTCTCCTTGCAGTATTACAGCTTTCATGCAGTACTTTCCTATTAAATCAAAGTATACTAAAACCAATTTCACCGTACATTTTTTATGCATTGCCTGCGGCCACTTCAAAATGCTAAAAAACTAAAGTCTATTCAAGGATCAAATCCGCCGATTCATAGTCAGGAACGTTATGTCAATACCGGAACAATGACAACAGTGCACAAAACAGACAGTCCCTGGTTACTGCGGACAACAGTGATTTTCAAACCTGGATTTCAAGAAGAACATTACAATACTTCTTTTTTTTGTGTCTTAATTTCTTTTTGTTTGGTTAAAAACTACAATTTTAAGTTAAAATGACAACGATTTGTAACGCAGACAAGCAAATGTACTGAAGACATGACATGATTAATCCTTGTCGTTAAGAACCGTAGGGAGATTCAATGAGTTTTCTGAACTCGTCAGCCCCAGCAAGTTTGATGGCGTACATTATCCTCGTATACACTTCAACTACTCAGTATCTCTATAATTTTCTCGCTCTTCTTTCTGACTTATGTCTGGTGTGGTAACATGCATGACTCGTGACTGAATGTAATTTGTATTCATTGCCTATATCTACTTCTTGTTATTGTTTGTGTGATGTGTTGACTGTTGTTGCATACATCATGCAGTCCATAGATGATCAATTTTCTATATTGTTTTCGATGTTTTATATCTGTATAGGACTTGTTACCATTCTTCGGCAGCTCCTTTTTTATTTGTACTGTATATGCTATTTTTTTTTTTAAACCACTATGTTATTAATCATTTACTAAAATAAGCACTAAAGAGAAATGTGGCGAGATGGACGTTAGATAGTAAAATAATAGTTCCTAAAGCTGGAGAACAAAACTGGTAAACAAGAGATAGAGATAGTACAGGACAAGTCAGGCAGATAACTGCCCAGTTCTAGATGGTAGTTGTAGAAGAAAACTGTGAAGTAAGTCACTTCTCGCTAGATCTGTCCTATGCTCCAAGGGTGTCTCTATTAATAGTGGGTGAAATGCAGCTCCTTAGTTCCCCACCGATTAAAAATATTAATATTCGTTTGAATCCACGTAAGAACACAATTTTAAACTGTAACTGGAAGTTAAATAAATCAATAAACTGCAATGTATAAAAGTATATCAGTACACACTAATAATTAAAATAAATGTCTAGTAAAAGTTTCAGACAAGTATTTACAAATCACAAGATGGAAATCAATAATGTGTTGGTGTCTCTTTCCATTGCATCGGTCAGCTGATGACTTCTGGATTTTGTATCTTCAATGAAACGTTTATTTAACTCCTTCAGAACCGTTCTCGATAAACACTTGTGTGGTTGATCATGTGTAGACTTTCCTAGATACTTACAAGTAGATTCACCAGGGTTAGATAAATACGAGTAGTTCCCGTCAGTCATGATTGACTAAGGGATGGCACCTTAGGTGATAGACCTCTGCTGCCTTTATTTTTAATGGTGTTCCTTTCGACGTGTTCTTTTCTCTTCTGCTTGTTGTGGGAGCTTCGTTTCGCCCAATCTGAGGTGGTGCCATCGGGAGCATCGCCCTTTGGTGCGATCGGCAGCTTCATCCTCCCAGATTGCTGGATTTATATCCAGTGTTGCGGTCGACCAGCTGTTGTTTTGGCATCTGCCAGTTGTCTGTATAAGACATGTTTAGAGATGCGACCATCTTACACGCGCACATGGTCAAGCCAGCCTAGTTTGCGCTGTATAAGCAGTCTATACATGTTTTGAATCCCAGCACGTGACAAGACCTCGACATCTGTCCTTCAACGAAATACCAACGATGTGACGTAGACGTCGTAGATGGAAGTTATTGAGCCTTCTTTCTTGGCTAGCAAAAGGTGACCATATCTCGCAGCCATATCGAAGCGTGCTGGTGACACAGGCATTGTATACCGCAGATTTGATCTTCATTGTGAGTGTGGAGTTTCCCCAAGCACGCGTTATGAGGCGGGCAAAGATGGCTGCAGCATTAGCCAATGCAGCTGTCATTTTCAGTGTCCAGAGAGAGTTTGTCGTTGATGGTGGACTCCAGGTATGTGAAATGATCCAGTATAAATAGAGGGAGACCAACACTACACGGACAGGGAAACTGACTCTCACTTATCAAAGATCATAAGCAGTAGTGCTCAGTACAAAGCAAAGATCCCACCATGGGAACTGAGAGTGCCAGAAACTGACTCTCACTTATCAAAGATCATAAGCAGTAGTGCTCAGTACAAAACAAAGATCCCACCATGGGAACTGAGAGTGCCAGAAACTGACTCTCACTTATCAAAGATCATAAGCAAATCTAATGACATAATCTCAGCAAAAAGTAAAGCACTAGAGTACATAGAACGGTATATAAATAATAGCCTAACTATATATACTGATGGGTCAAAAGATGAAGAAGGACAATTAGGAGCAGGAATAGCAATACCAAAATTAAAAATTTACAAAAGATTCAAAGTAACAGGTAATACATCCATCTTTACAGCAGAATTAGTGGCAATCCTAAAAGCTGCAGAAAACCCACCCAAAAAAGTAACCATTCTCACAGATTCCCTTTCAGCAGTTTTAGCTATCAGAAACAGAAATGGTTGTAGTAGACCAGATATTATAGAGGAAATAATAATAATAAATAATAATAAATTCTTTAAGCGCCAAACACGGCGCATAAGGCAGAAACCAGTGCTCTCCAGGTTGTTCGTTGTGACGCCACTCCTCTTAGCTCTTGCACATTATTTAGGCCCAACGTTCTTCCTTCTCTTATTATTGTTCTTCTGAGTGTTTCTTTTGGTCTTCCTTTTTTCCGCTTACCCTCAGGAACCCAAGTGAGCGCCTGTAGTGGTATTCTGTTGTTTTGCATTCGTAGGACATGACCGATATATGACCATCGTCTTTTCCTTATATAGTCGGAGACATATTTCTGCCTAGAGTCTTCTCTTATTTGTCGATTAGTCTTGAATTCTTTCCAACTGATGTTCATGAGTTTTCTAAGACATTTGTTCTCGAATGTATTCAGCTTGTTCTCCAATGATTTTGTTATTTTCCAACTCTCACAGCCGTATGTTAACACTGAGATAACATTTGAATTAAACAGACGAAGCTTGGTATGTATATTCAATGATCGTAATTTCCAAATGTTAGATAATCTATTGAGGAAATACTACAGGTTAATACATATCTGCATACTACAGGATGCAGGGCAACACTAACATGGATACCATCACATGTGGGGATAGCAGGAAATGAACTTGCAGACAAAGAAGCCAAAGGCGGGAGAACTAGCCATAACAAAATTGAAGTAGGCCTAGGGAAGTTCGAAATAAAGAGTTTAATTGCTCAAGCAATAACTAAAGAGTGGATAACAGCATGGGACCAAAGTAAAAAAGCAAGACACGCATATAAAATCCTAAAAAACCAAGCAAAAAATGTCAAATAAAAGATGAACTAAAAATACCAATTAATAAAAAAAATTGCTGAGGCTCAAGCTTGGAACTGGATATTTCATGAATGAGGAACCCACATGTGAAGAGTGCCAAGAACCAAACACAATTAGACACTTTCTGGTGGACTGCAAGAAATATGACCAACAGAGGCAAAACATTAAGACATACTGTAGTAAACACAAGGTAGAAATGAGTGTAGAAAAACTCATAGGCACAAAGACCCCTTCAGAAATGCAAAAGTTAATAAAACACTAGCTAACAAAAGCTAACATATAAAAAATAAACAAGGATCTGAGCCAGTAGTCCAAACCGGAGAAATATTCACCCCAGATACATACAGATTAACCAAATAAAACATCCAGCGAAGATTAAAACATACCAGATTAGACAATTGCATATATTAGATTTAAAAAAAAAACCATTATGAACTATAACTACAAAAGGAAAATACCTACTAGAGATAATATAGTATAAAATAAATACAAACAAAAACATATTACAACAAAGGAAACACGTCCTGATATAACCAACAACCCCATGCACATGGTAGATGGTTGAAAGAGGCGTGCTACAAAGAAAAGTAGCAAACACGGTTTAAAAAAAAAAATACACGGACAAGAAAACTGGAGACGTAGATGAACACGGTAAAGAAGCCATGAAAAGATCTGAACAGTTGGCATAAGACATGAAGGTTAGTGTTTTTCTGTTGATCACCAATACTTCATGGAGAGAGGAAAGATATTGACTGATTACTGGAAAAGCAAGAACATATTTGAAATCGTGTTCTAAAACTGGAAGCTAATGTAAATATTTTACTTTTTCTGTTGCCATGAGGCAATTTTACAGACTGACACTTGTGGTACTAGAGCAGGCAACATGAAATAAAATACTGCTTAATACTTCATAATGAAAAACAGATCACAAGAAACACGAAAACTACCAACAACAAAATGTGTTATGTATAGTCATGACATAAGCAAACAATACATTCTAATGTAAATAAATCACTACCAACTATAATCAAGTGTAATAACAATATTATATAAATAAATCACAACATGGGCAGTACAATTACATCAAATACCCTAATTATAAACGACAAGTAAGCTGAACAATGTAGACTCTCTGCCAAGATTGCGGATGAAGGGAGGCAAATGAAGCTCATCAATTGCTTTTCCGCTGTCCTCCCATTTCCCGGGGAAAAATCAACAGAGCAGGCGGCTTATTTCATACAAACAAACAAAATATATATTGGGGAGGGGGGTTTAAGGATCATCTTCATTGCACAGGACAACTCTATCAGTGCTCCGATTTCCTCCCTTAGATCACACTAGAAGAATCTCAGAACAGTGCACAAACTCCATAACACCGGCGAGGGTCCCAAATGTGTGTATACACGAATCACACATTCTATAAATACGTGTGTGGTAGGTAGGTTTCCTAAATTTTTAAATTGTAAATGCCAGGGTAGCGGCCTTATGGCCTATTCTTTACGATTTCCAACGACCGAGGTGATTTTTAACGTGCGCAACTTGCACACGGGACCTCCTATTTTTCGCCCTTATCCAAGAAGGCTAGGCATCCGATCTCACTACATAGGCGATCAGGGGGAGTATGACATTATTAGAACCCACTGGTTCTGAAAAAAATTTCCATCAAACATATTCCCTGTACTGGGAACCGAACCCGGTACCTTTAGAATTAGAGGCGGATGCCATACCTCTTAGTCACTCTGAACCACCTTTTTGTCAAGTTTTTGGTCTGCCGGGGGGCAAGTCTGAGAATCGCTGGCAGTAGATAATAGTATAGTAGGTGTATTCAAGCTGCAGTAGGTGGGAAGACTTAAGTAGAGAAAAAGGCGGTATATTTAGATCGAGTGCGCTCTAAGGGATATAAACGAATGTTGAGTGGAAGGAATGTTAATAACAAACACTCAAAGAGAATAAAGAAACAAGGCATAGTCCAGAAAACCTTCGTAACTTTAGTCCTTATAAACATTGTCGTTGAAAGTAATGGCAAGTTCCAAAGGCTTTCTCAGCCGTTTCGTGTTAGTCTGGATATATGATCTCCTTGTCACCATTTAGCCACTCTTCTGATCAACATTTTTGACAACCTTCCTCGTTGCCTGCTTTCCGACATTCCTAAATATAACATGAAAAGAACGACATAATCGTTGGCCAATTTATAATGTAACCAGCTAGCAAAACCATTTTATTCGTTGCTACATTATATTGTATAGATTGCATCCAATCCAATCCAATCCAATCAATAGAATTCAGCTGCCCAAGGAGCATATCAATAAATACAGGCCTAGTCCTCTTGTCGTGTGCCACCAGCTCAAGTATCTTCCCATGCTTTCCTCATCATGTTCATTTCTGTTTTCTTCTCCACGTGTTTTTGTTCTAAATATGCTTCTCTTACCGCGGGGATTCCAGAACAAGGACTGTCTTGTAGCGCTATCAACAGGTTTCCCTATTGTGTGTCCAACTCATCGCCAGCGTCTTCATCTCATTTCTTGTTCCACTGGTACTCTTCATCAGTTCCCCATTGGTGATCTTGTTGTGCCATTTTAATCCTTCTATTCTACGCCAGGACTGACTCATAAATGCCTGGTTCTTCTCGGTCGTGTTTGTTGTTCTCCGTGTTTTACAGCAATAAAGTAAGATTGACCTGACTGTCACGGAAATGCATCCACTGCATTGCAGTAGTGGTCCTACAGTGGCCAAAACTCAAGAGTATCTAATATGGGCCTTCAAAGGTGTCTACCTTCGCACAAGATTACTCTTGGCAGAGTTGCAGATAGAAGGATAATGATGCTTCTATCTCAAGGGAATTTTCATAAGATACGAGTTTTTCCGAAGTCAAGAACAATGCTGTATTGGCAGGGCAATTGTTAACTTATATCGGTCCGCCGCCTTTTACAGTGACGGTTCTGCTCCTTCTGATCGGTTGGTTCTTGGTAGACTGATAACGCTCGTCGCTGGTCAAGGTTGTAGGGCGCAGCACGTTCCCAGAAGTGTCAGGGGGTGTCTACGAAGTTGGTCCCTCGTCTTAAAGCTCAGGCCACTTTTTCCTTCTTGTTCCAGAGATAGTACCCTCAACTGGTACCACCAAAAACTATAGTAAAAGAATAGAAGCAAAACGCTCTCCAGAGTATTGCGTTTTCTGACACATAGTTATGGGTCCCTTTCTCCTATTCCACCACCCCATCTACCTCAGACTTTACCCTCGATGAGAATTAAGCTTAATCCCTCGAGAGAAACTTTCTTTACATTTAAAATGAATAGCTTTATATTTACTTAACATTCAAATGAAAAGGTTAATAGTATTGATAGAATATATTTACATTAACATCTACACTGATTGGAAAGTGTTCACAATATAGATTGAATATGTTTTCATTTACATCTACAGTCTACACACTGATTGAAAAGCTTTGAAACTTTCATTAATTTTAAAGTGCATATGTTTAAATAGACATTTACACTGCTTTGAAAATGAAATATTATAATTAGAATGTACATCATTTCTTTCATCTTTCCCTCCCTGATCCATATGGAACTTAGGACTACCTATGCTATTTAGTTCTCTTTAAGAAACTAGCAATAAAGCAATCACCAGCCCTTGCAGTGGTAGTTCATGAATTCATCATTCTATTTGATGAGGTTGCCAGCCTCAAATGACTTGGAAATCCATTTAGCAATTTTGACAATTCAATATTTACATGGCAATATATACATATTAGTTCACATGTTAGTAATGAAAAATATAGAATGTAAAATGCACAATTTACGCCAGTCTTGGCTCACAGACTGTATGCTCAGATGAATAAAGGCACTTGACTAAGCCTCTTATACGTGTTCTTGGGGGTCGTTATTTTATCACTAGATTCCTTCTATGATTCCGTGTTTTCAGTTTCCTCAGATCACGGTTCCTTATTAAATGATAGAGACTTCCTGGGCTGTTTAAGCCCTTCAAAATACTCCAACAAATGTCTGGTCTGAAAAATGGAATTCTGAATTCTATTTTCTGGCAGTCTGGTTTCGTCTTGGCAAGAGATCTTCACAGTATCTTACAACTGCGAAAAGGTCAGGTTATGTCGTTTTTCCTCCCCCGCATTTGTTTTGGTACGATGCTAAGAAAGCTTCAATCGTTTCAAACATGCGTGTTGTGTGGGGTAATTTCAAAATTATTTCCGCCGGAAATAATATGCGTGATGCAAAAGGTCACCTCTCCCATTTATGGAATGAAAACATCAGATCCTCTCTCGGCCATGTTTACAAATAACTTATTATTAATTCAATATAAAGTAATGTTTTTGTAACAAGGTGTGCCGGAAACGATGATGTCATGCATGTCTGTCCAAAACGTGTCGCACGTAATCTCGTTATCTATCGCTTGAGCTCACAAAATCCCTCTCTTTATCATCCTGGCAGAGAACGCACCCTGGCCTTATCAGCGATTAAACAACTGCGCTGGGCGATTTTAGTGTTAATCTGTAGCCTGATGTCGGGCACACCCAAGATTAATCAACATGGTTGTCGGCTAATATTATCTAATCAGTTCCTTCTCCAGCAGGGAGGAACGGGTACCAAAAAGACATGACGACTTATCGCTGAGAGGAGTTTAAGAATGTTTGAAAATACAAAATATCTGCTACATAGGAGAGAAAGAAAAAAGGTGCTGACCACTGAAAAGCATGTAATTAATCAGTACAACACATGTAACTGATTACTGCCGGAGTGAAGCAGAGATCGACCCAAATAATGTCACACTGACATTTAGATTCCATCGAACGCTTAGTTGTAAATGCTCTCTTGGTGGCATTTATGATTTGATCTTCTCACTGTTTTGTTGCTAATCTTTCTTAAATAGCGACATTTATAACTGGTAATAGCAGGGAGAATAGAACCAGACTGAGAAAATAGTGTGTGCGTATGTGTGTACGAATTTTGTAGTCGTAAGAGTTGACTTATAGCTTATTGTGTGTGGGGTTGGCGACCTCGTCAGGTAAAACAAGCTGCTATATAAACTATTGATGCAAGAAGACATGAATGCTTTACTGGAGGTTTCCTGCAAGGTGACTAGTCGAAGTGTGGCTTATGTTCCATAGGGAGCGAGAACATAAATTAGTGACAGAATGATGTGTTTAGGTATATGTGCATGTACATGTATAAGTGTGTATGTCTATTTCGTGTGTGAACATTTGTATATTACCGGGGGAAGAAGGGGGAGCAAGCCAAAGGTATAACAGGTGCTGGGTAAATTAGATAGCCCATAACGTCTACAAATATTGACACTTTAGTTATTATACAAGAAATGCTCGACTGTCAACTGACTTGAATAGCAATATCTGTTTCGTTCTTGTATTCGTAAACAACAGTAGAAATATTAGACTTCTTTATGTGAATATCGGCTTAGCTCTTCTATATAAAGCATTGTCTGTTACAGAACCCAGAACACTTAGTGAATGTTCGATAAACTGTGTTGTGCGCACGGCTGTGAAACCAAACTAACGAATTTATTAACAGCTGAGTCTGTATGGAACATTTCTTTGACTGTCACAGCATACGAGGGAAACACTCCATTTTTTAAAAGGTGAGTCATGTTTATTTTTGTCTTTATTCACGACAATAATCATTCTTGAAAACAGTGATACTAGTAGTGAGTCTTTCTGTTTTTATTCAGAATATAAAGATTTCCGCGTTTATTAGGCGATACAAACTGGGGGCAGTGGAACAGCATAGACCTGCTTTATTGCTTCTAAAACCTAATCAGAAGGATCCGTTATTCACCTTCGACATCATATACTGAGATGTGTTAGAATCTCACACATTTTTTTTTAAAAATAAAGTTTTGCCTCGTTCTGGCGAGGCGCGTCCCGTTCAACCTAGTCGGTTATATTAGGGCGCATGTCCAAATATAAGAGACCCTTAGGTCTGGTAAGTATCCTCACAAATAAGAACACTATTATAGCACTGTTTAACTACTTTGTTAATTCAGAGTCTGCATGTCAGTACACTCTTTTGTACAGTGGCAGATCGGGGACGTGGTGATACGGCCATTTGAAGAAAACACAAGTCATCAATTTTGTATTTTTTTACTGGGCCACCCAGTCAGACATCACTTTAAATATTTATGCATAATTTTCATTTTTTGCCCCATGTAGTTCTCGGAGATTTCTTAGGAGGCAACAAAAGAATAGGCGACTGCTTCCTCAAGCATGTCGTAAAAGGCGACTAATATGGCGTTTTGCGTGAAGATGGAAACATGAACTCGAAAATCAAATTGCAACAAAAAGAACCCGCGAATGCTGCGGTATGTCAACATTATTATTTCGTGACGTTAGCATGAAATGAAGCACGTCGCACTGTTTCGTTAAGTCTGAGTCCAGTGCATTCGATTTCAACATGCACTTATGTTGGGTCGCCTTCCTTAGCCTTTGGCTGTCCCCAGCTTACCTGCAAGGTAGCAGGTAGTTTTCCTTCTCCTAGATGAACTGCCATTCAAGGCGTACGAGCTTCATCTACCAGAATCATTCTGGTTTTAGAGCGCCAGAGACTCGCTCTTCGGCCCTTCTCTTGTTAGTTTAAACAGGGCCGCCACGATAAGGCCAGGAGCTGGACATTACTGTCAGAGGCTATGTATTACGTATCCCTGGTGAGCATGTAAATGAGGTTGAGAGGTCGTCTTCAACTCCACTGCCAGCTATGACCCCACTTTTGACCCCATGCTACGATGCAAGTTTCCTGCAAGAGGTCCAGCTGCAGCAGTAGTAGTACTATACAGTACTTCATAAGAAGCTACAAGGAACATGATGATGATGATTTGTTGCTGTCCTCAGCTCATAGCAAGGTCAAGGCCACAACATGACAAGTTTATAAGACCTCTTTTATTACTTGACGTCACTTCACAACAATGACAAGTTTGTAAGACCACTTTTATTACCTGACGTCACTTCACAACAAGGTCAAATCGACAAAATGACAGTAATGACAAGTTTATAAGACCACTTTTATTACCTGACGTCAATTCACAACAAGGTCAAGGCGACAATATGACGTGGACAAGAAAAATGTGCCGAAAGTATTCGAAATGAAAACAGACAGCATCGCAAGTCCCTTGACTGACGGCTAACTGCCAGTTACTCCACTACCAAGATAAAATGCACACAGATGCAAACGATGAAATGGCTGGGTCATTTTGGTACCACCGGGAAATGCCAAGAGGTCAACCTGCGAGTCATTTACTCTAGGACATCTTGACCTAACAAACGAAGGCAGATCATAAAGAGATTAGTATAAGAGAAAAATCGACCTATCGATCACCCAGGCGGACTTAGTTCAAGCTTGTTACTGAGTCTCTTCGGCGACGTCAAGTCAGCAGTATTGCAGGCAAACAGAAAGAAACAGTAGTGATGTTAACACGGTATAAGAAAATAAGCAGGGCAGAGCTGCAGTAAGATGACATCACTGTTCCGCTCCCCATGGAGGACAGGTCTTCACCAAACATATACCAAGACTTCCTGTCCCGTGTGTGGTAAAGTGGGATGTTATAAATATTTATAGGGGACTTAGTGTACTGACTGAGATCAGCTGTGAAGGTATCTGTATCTAATAGGTGTAGTGTTCTACAGATAACCTTACTTGCTACCACATTATAACTCAGTCAGAATTATTCTGGAATATTGTGATGACTACGTTAAATGTCTAGGGTATGTATATGATGAAGTGTAAGTCACAACAACAACAGACAGATAAACAATTTAATTTATTCCACCACACTTGACAACACTGTGACACTCACACACATTTAACACTCTATAAGACTATCTTAAATGAGGCACTGGTAAAGTTTCAAATATAAATATGTATTAGTTACTTTCACTAATATATGTGTCCTGATTCAAATACAAAGTGAACCAGGAATCACAATCAATTGTAATTACAATTTATATGTACAGAATTTATTAATATGAACCTTGTAATGACATATTTTATTAATATTATCCTATGTGTGTCAGTTGTGTAGTGGTAATATGAGGTAATACTGGTTTTGTTTTTTCAAGCTATGTTGTTATTTGTCATCATGACTTCAAGTGTTTGTTTATCTTGGAAATAATATGGGGAAAAGTTCACAGTTCCTATCAATTTAAACACTGTATTTTCCCTCTGTTTTATTATAAAGTCAGATTTTGAGGGGGGGGGGGGATATAATGTTGAGCTCCTCTGGCCACAGACGCTTATCTTTTGTGATGGCGGCAGGAAAAGACTCCTCTGCTCGATAGCCTCCCTGTGTTCTGGAGACACCTCACTGGTCACTATCTGGACCCAGGAGTATGCTGTCAGCCTCTAGGTTCAGCAAAGCTCAGACCAGGTGCTGCTCAATAACTTTAGGACCACGGTCCCTGAAACAAGAAGGTTGTACCTCCTATTTCAGAACTAATTTATAATAAATTTCCAGACTGAACACAATACATAACAAACACTGAGTTCAGAGCGGTAGGCTAACTGCTATCTTCATCTGAAACAATTTACACCAGTATACTCCTCCCTAATGGTTACTACGCCTCTGCAATTCCAGCATTATTTCTTTCTAGTCAATAAGATAGGTGTCAGTGTACTGTTTGGCAATTCCATGTAGTTTTACTTTCCTCCGACACCTTCTGTTCAGGTTGGAGCACTATATAGGCTTTACCTCATGTTCGCTACTGAACCACACATATATACAGACATAAATTATCAATTTACATTCAATTTTCATTAAAAAGATATCAAATATTTCAAGCTTACCACAATTCATGAAATAATACACAGTTACGTTGACTGGCAATGAATATAGCACTATTTCGATCTGCCGATGTCCCAGGCTTTTATTTAGAAAAATATGCACTGGCGCTCAACGCACTGGTTCTTTAGTAAGTTTATTTGAAAATGTGGTGCTGACCTGACGCCTCTGATTGACTATATTGGCGGGTCTAACCAATCGAGCCATGTTTACACAGCTTTTCAAAAAAGTACTCCTACTCACGTTTCCCCTAACAACAAAGAAGTAGTATTTATAGTCCGACTAATCGTGTTTAGCCTTACATTTACTTTCCGCCAATCAAATAGGAGGTAACATGTCAGCCTTTTTCCCGTACAATGGTGGTGTGAAAATCTGCCACTGAGCGATTCTGATTTTGGTGTTGTCTGACATCCCTCACTATTTCTTTTGGCTATAATTTGTTAATTCCTAGACTATTTGCGTAACGTTTAACATATTCTTTGTCAGCCAGTCCTAAGGAACCCAAATATATAAATTTAATGGGGCTAAGGGGCTGCGTTCAAAATATGTATTTTCCAGGATAGTCGTGTAGTTTTTTTATTTTTTATGTTTAGAACCGCCACCTGTCCTGCTGTACTGTCAGACTAATGTCAGGATTTTAGACATAAAACAGTAGAATGTCATGTTTCCTAATAAGCGTTTTGCAAGTTTTTAAAACCTAACTCTCTGTATGGGTAGTGTTTTTTATCACTGTCGATTTGAAAAAAAGCTAGTGCTTATGGCCTTACACGCGTGATGGTAGTAATTGTGTATCGCGAGACTGTGGTAGTATTGCCTGCGTTCCGGCTTTCAGCCCCTCCCTTTCTTTCTATCCTTAGTCCATCTGTCTTTCGTTTATGGTAACTTAGTGTATAAAATGACATGAATGGAATATTAAATATAGGTCAGCTTGCGTATCTCAAGGTTTTTCTTAGAAAGGCAGTACACGTTTTATCGTAGAAAGCGGGTATTGAAGCAGTAGGCTTTTACTATCAACGTGAAACGTTACAATTTGCAGACGAATTAGAAAACAAGGGGGATTTCGAGTACAGTCATTGTGACAGCACTGTTCTTTACCATTCTTCTTTCCTTTTATTGAAGTTATTTGTTAGGCTTTACATTTACTTTTTAATTTATATATGTGGATTAGAATTTCTCACGACAAATACTCCCCACTTAAAACAGACGTTATATGTCAGTCTATAATTCTATATACACATAGAGAAATTTATTATTTTTCCTGGAGTTTAGGGTGATTCTCATCACACGGATGGGAGCCGCGCTAGCGTAGTGGTTAGAACACCGCTCTGGCGACCGGGTGATACAGGATCAAACCCGGGCGACGGCATTTGAGGATTTTTCGTCGACCGGGATTTGGACTGGATTAACTCGAGACCTGGCGAGGACATTTGAAGGAGTGTCGTCGACCAGGGACTGGCGGCTCCTGAGCCGACCCAGCTGCAATGGGTACCTCCGAAATCGGCAAGTATTTGCCTGAATGGCGAGGGACACCTGTCTCTGTACAAGAAATAAAGGGATACTCACGTAAAATCAATGTCAGGTTAGACATAAATAATAACCTGAGATTTCGCCTCGAGTATTAGCGGGCGTACGAAAAAAAAAAAAAAAAAAAAAATCACACGGATGGCGGCTTAAAAAATCCGCTCCCAGATTTGTTTTTCCACTTATATACTCTATGCTAAACTCAAATGGCTGCATCAATAATGACCAACGGAGTAATCTAGAATTCTCATGTCTAGCCTGTGCTAGAAACGACAAAGGTTTGTGATCCGTTTGCAACTTAAATGCCTTCCCATACAGATAAATATTGAATTTCTTTATCGCCCATATCACTGCAAGACATTCCTTTTCGCTAGTTGAGTAATTGGTTTCAGCTTTATTCAACTTTCTGCTAGCATATGCCACTGGGCTTAATTCTCCATCCAATGCATCTGATTTCTGTAGCAAAGTTGCACCTAACCCAATATTACTGGCATCAGTCCTTACAATGAATTCTTGACTTAAGTCAGGTAATTTCAAAATAGGTTTGCTTGTGAGCTTTTCCTTCAATTCCTGGTAAGCCATTTCACATTGTGGTGTCCATGTAATTCGATCTGGATTTCCCTTACGTGTCAAATCAGTTAACGGTGCACATATGGAATTAAAGTTTTTGATATACTTTTGGTAGAAACCACATAATGAGACAAAGGATCTCACGTCTTTCTTGGTTTGTGGTCTCGGGGCTTTCTTTAGTTTCTCTAAATTCTTTGGGTCAGGG
Source organism: Oreohelix idahoensis (assembly GCA_024509875.1). Classification (NCBI taxonomy): domain Eukaryota; kingdom Metazoa; phylum Mollusca; class Gastropoda; order Stylommatophora; family Oreohelicidae; genus Oreohelix; species Oreohelix idahoensis. Next base: position 137,906 of record JAMPIV010008985.1, on the reverse strand, counting down.
GTCATGTTTCCCTGATAAACTGTGTGTCCCAAGAATTCCAACTCTTTACATCCAACGCAACATTTGGTTGGTCGGGCTGTTAAATTCGCTTCCCTAAGTCGATTAAACAGCATGTTCAGAGAGTCAATGTGTTCCTCAAATGTTTCTGTTGCTATAAGGATATCATCCATGAAATTTGTGATACATGGATTATTCAGAGGGTCCAATAATTTTCTCATCATTCTAGAGAAGACACTAGGCGCATTCTTCAATCCAAATGGCAATCTATTAAACTCATAGTGTCCTTCTGAGGTACTAAAAGCTAGGTATGGTCTAACCTCAGGCTTACTGGAATCTGATAGTATCCTTTACTCAGATCCACTTTTGAGAAATATTTAGCTTTATTTAGTCTGGCAAACAACTGATTTGTATCCGGCAATGGATCCACCTGTCCTTCTGTAATAGCATTCAGTCTCCTGTAATCTATACAGAGTCTATGTTCTCCAGAGGGCTTCCTTAGGAGTACAACACCGGAACTATACGAAGATTCACTGTGTGAAATAATTCCTTCCTTCAACAAATAGTCTATCTCTTCCTTCAAAGCTTTATCCTTAGCAAAAGGAATCGAATAGGGTTTCATACAGACAGGTGTGGGGTCTATCAGTTTCATATCATATTCCAATAAGTTTGTATGCCCAGGTCGGTCTGTTAACACCTCTGCATGATTATCTAGAACCTGTTGCACTCTCTCTTTCTGAGTTTTCGTTAAATGTGTACTGATTTTCACCTGTGCCGCTGTCTCACAGGGGTGTAATGGATATTCAAATGATGAAAGTGGTTCCTTTTTCATTTCCATGGCAATGGACAAGGTCAACAAGTGTGTCTCTTCCTGATGTTCTCTTTCCAAATATTTCTTCAGGAGATTCACATGATAGATTTTTTCTTTCCCCTTCTTATCTATCTTATAATTTGTTCTAGACACCTTCTCTAGAACTGTATATGGACCTTGCCATCCAATTTGTAACTTATTCTGGCTACCGGGTAGAAGAAGCAGTACCTTCTCTCCCACAGCCAAATCTCTGTCTTTAGCTTTCCTGTTATAATAGGCAGCATGTTTCTTCCTGGCTTGTTTCAAATTTTCATTGGCAAGTTTCCAGCCAGTTTTTAAACGAGTGGTCAGCTCATTCACATATTGGTATGAAGATGTAATATTTTCCTCTGCCTTTTCGTCAGTCCACGTTCTTAACAGAGCTTCGAGTGGACCTTTTATTGGCCTTCCAAACAATAATGTTGCCGGGGCCATACCGGTTGAACTATGGGGTACCTCCCGATAAGCAAAGAGGGCGGCGTGCAGGTACTGGTCCCATGTATCTGGTTTTTCGTGTGCCAACTTTCTCAGGATCGACATCAACGTGCCATTAAATCTTTCCACTTGGCCGTTCCCTTGGGGGTGGTACACACTACAATGGAAGTGTTTGGCCTGGAAGATCCTGAAAACTTCTTCTGTTAGTTTCCCCTTGAACTGAGAGCCATTATCAGTCAAGATTTGATTGGGAAAGCCTAACCTTGTAAAAATTGTGAGCAATGCCTCTGCCACATGTTTAGAATCAATCGATGACAGGGCTACCGCCTCTCCCCACATAGAACAAGTGTCCACCAGAGTCAGAATGTAGCTGTTCCTTCTCTTGGTTCGGGTGAGAGGTCCCACAAGATCCACGGCAACTCTCTCAAAGGGTGTTCCCACTATGGGCATTTCCCCCAGAGTTGCTGGTGCAGTCCAATGTTTAGGTGCTACTCGTTGGCACTCTGGACAGGATTTTACATATCGTTTGATATCTTCAGTTATTCCTGGCCAGAAATAGTGACAAGCTATACGCTGTCCTGTTGCGCTGATCCCCATATGACCACTGAAGGGAATCGCATGCCCTAGTTCCAACACTTTAGTCCTATATGAAGTGGGAAGGACCAGCTGTCCGTGACCATTGGATTCAGATCCAGCCTTCCTATATATCAGCTTGTTCTTCATATAAAATTCTCCCTTGCCTGGAGGAGTATGAGATTTGGGCAACTTCTTGAAACACGGCTTGAGTGTTTTGTCCTCAGCCTGTGCCTTCCTCATCTCATCTGGGTGAGTATTTATTAGATTATCCTCCTCCTTTTTAGACTGTGATCTGGTCTGCACTGTTGCCAATATCACAGGTCTCTTGGGATTCCCCAAGAGGACATATCTACACCCCAATATCAGAGGGTAGATTGGCTCATTTATCACTGCTGCTTTTATGATTCCTTCCACATATCGCGTTTTCACCTTTATCCGGGCGACGGGAAGTGTCATGGTAGCTACATCCTTGGTTGCAGTTTGAATCTCCACTGTTTCTGTGGTGTATTGATCGGCCTGCACCAGGTGAGAACTCACAACGGAATCGTAATCTAAACCGGTATCATATAAACACCTTATAGTGACACCATTACAGATGACATCTTCACACACTGGGGGATGGTATGGTTCCTGTAGTTCTGCAGGTTTGACCTTTTTTTCCTTTTTCCCAGATGTCATAGCAGCACAATGAGGAGGTTTCCTTCTACAATGGTCAGTGTCATGATTGTTCATCTTACAATTTTTACACCACCTTTTTCCTTGGTTGAAAGATTTTCTTTCATCATATTTCCTTTCATCAAATTGTGGGGTTTTATTTTTATTGTCATACCGTGGCCTATCAAACTGGTGCTTACCTTTGTTTTGATCTCTAGGATCAAATTTATTAAAGTTCTGTGGTGCCCTAAAATTTTCTACCTGTTTCTTTTTATTACCTGATACCTCTGCCTGAGCCGCTTGATACCTTTCAGCAACATTTAGCAACTCACCCAGCCTCTCTGCACCTTGTTCCATGAGAAACTTTCTCAGGTCTGGAACCATGGACTCTCTTAATTGTTCTATAAGGACCATTTCCTTAAGATCTTGGGTTTTCCCCAGAGAAGTCCATTTCTCCAAGTATGTCTCTAACCGTGCAGAGAACTGGTGATAGGTTTCACCTGACAGTAGTTTAGCATTCCTAAATTTTTTTCTATAAAATTCTGCGTTCTTTTCATATCTTAACAAAAGAGCCTGCTTTAGCATGTCATAATTTTCCTGATCACCTCTGCTCATTTTGGCAAAAACTTCATAAGCTGCCCCACGAAGACCTTGAGATACCTTTAAGCTCCACCTTTCTCTCTCTAACCCATATGTGGTAGCTAATAGTTCATATCTATTTAGATAGCTCTCAATATCATCGTCTTTCTCAACAAAATGATCTAAATGAAAATTCATAGCTGAGGTTGAGGCTCCCTGGCTAGCAGTGGCATCAGAGGTAAAGGGACTGGCACCATTTTCAGGAGCATGGCCTTGAAACTCAAACTCCCTTAGTCGTAACTCATGTTCCCTTTGTAATCTCTTATCTTCTGCTTCCCTTTCTGCAGCTAATCGCTTGTCTTCCCTTTCTGCAGCCTGTCTTCTTTCCTCGACTTCCAATGCTTTAGCCTCTTTGTCAGCCTCAATCTGCAACCTCTTACCCTCAGCCTCAATCTGCAACCTCTTAGTCTCAGCCTCAAACTGTAACTTCTTAATTTCCTTTTCAGCCTCTAACTTTCTTTCGGCCTCTTTTTCTAATCTTCTTTCTTCCCGTTCAATATATTTGTCACATTCAGCAGTGACATAAGCAATCATAATTTGCCCGTCCATTCCTAACTCTTTCGCAGTCTGTACAGCAGCAGATCGAAATTTTGCCAAGTCGGCCATAGTCTAACATGCAAATGTAAACAATTCAATCTTTCAATAATTATCTAAGGACACTACAGGCACTGAGAGCTCAACCTTATTTATATCCACCCAAGGATACCTTTTAATTCTTATTATTCCCAATATCTATAACAGGAGAAAGTTCAATATCCCTGGAGCGAGACCCCAATATATGTGGTAAAGTGGGATGTTATAAATATTTATAGGGGACTTAGTGTACTGACTGAGATCAGCTGTGAAGGTATCTGTATCTAATAGGTGTAGTGTTCTACAGATAACCTTACTTGCTACCACATTATAACTCAGTCAGAATTATTCTGGAATATTGTGATGACTACGTTAAATGTCTAGGGTATGTATATGATGAAGTGTAAGTCACAACAACAACAGACAGATAAACAATTTAATTTATTCCATAACACTTGACAACACTGTGACACTCACATACATTTAACACTCTATAAGACTATCTTAAATGAGGCACTGGTAAAGTTTCAAATATAAATATGTATTAGTTACTTTCACTAATATATGTGTCCTGATTAAAATACAAAGTGAACCAGGAATCACAATCAATTGTAATTACAATTTATATGTACAGAATTTATTAATATGAACCTTGTAATGACATATTTTATTAATATTATCCTATGTGTGTCAGTTGTGTAGTGGTAATATGAGGTAATACTGGTTTTGTTTTTTCAAGCTATGTTGTTATTTGTCATCATGACTTCAAGTGTTTGTTTATCTTGGAAATAATATGGGGAAACGTTCACAGTTCCTATCAATTTAAACACTGTATTTTCCCTCTGTTTTATTATAAAGTCAGATTTTGAGGGGGGCATAATGTTGAGCTCCTCTGGCCACAGACGCTTAACTTTCGTGATGGCGGCAGGAAAAGACTCCTCTGCTCGATAGCCTCCCTGTGTTCTGGAGATACCTCACTGGTCACTATCTGGACCCAGGAGTATGCTGTCAGCCTCTAGGTTCAGCAAAGCTCAGACCAGGTGCTGCTCAATAACTTTAGGACCACGGTCCCTGAAACAAGAAGGTTGTACCTCCTATTTCAGAACTAATTTATAATAAATTTCCAGACTGAACACAATACATAACAAACACTGAGTTCAGAGCGGTAGGCCAACTGCTATCTTCATCTGAAACAATTTTCACCAGTATACTCCTCCCTAATGGTTACTACGCCTCTGCAATTCCAGCATTATTTCTTTCTAGTCAATAAGATAGGTGTCAGTGTACTGTTTGGCAATTCCATGTAGTTTTACTTTCCTCCGACACCTTCTGTTCAGGTTGGAGCACTATATAGGCTTTACCTCATGTTCGCTACTGAACCACACATATATACAGACATAAATTATCAATTTACATTCAATTTTCATTAAAAAGATATCAAATATTTCAAGCTTACCACAATTCATGGAATAATACACAGTTACGTTGACTGGCACCAACGGGCTGATCACCCGTTTGCCAGTCACTTCGATTACGGAAACAACAGCAAATGGACTGATTTGCCGTTGCCCTAAAGACGCCAATAGGCGTGATGGGAAACAATGGCAAAGAAAATCTATCTGCTGTTGCCCTAAGACGCCATTAGGCGTAATGGCCACTGACTGCTTTGACGGTCGGTGGCTAAGGACGGAAGAAGAAGAAGAAGAAGAAGACGTTGACTGGCAATGAATATAGCACTATTTCGATCTGCCGATGTCCCAGGCTTTTATTTAGAAAAATATGCACTGGCGCTCAACGCACTGGTTCTTTAGTAAGTTTATTTGAAAATGTGGTGCTGACCTGACGCCTCTGATTGACTATATTGGCGGGTCTAACCAATCGAGCCATGTTTACACAGCTTTTCAAAAAAGTACTCCTACTCACGTTTCCCCTAACAACAAAGAAGTAGTATTTATAGTCCGACTAATCGTGTTTAGCCTTACATTTACTTTCCGCCAATCAAATAGGAGGTAACATGTCAGCCTATTTCCCGTACAATGGTGGTGTGAAAATCTGCCACTGAGCGATTCTGATTTTGGTGTTGTCTGACATCCCTCACTATTTCTTTTGGCTATAATTTGTTAATTCCTAGACTATTTGCGTAACGTTTAACATATTCTTTGTCAGCCAGTCCTAAGGAACCTAAATATATAAATTTAATGGGGCTAAGGGGCTGCGTTCAAAATATGTATTTTCCAGGATAGTCGTGTAGTTTGTTTTATTTTTTATGTTTAGAACCGCCACCTGTCCTGCTGTACTGTCAGACTAATGTCAGGATTTTAGACATAAAACAGTAGAATGTCATGTTTCCTAATAAGCGTTTTGTAAGTTTTTAAAACCTAACTCTCTGTATGGGTAGTGTTTTTTATCACTGTCGATTTGAAAAAAAGCTAGTGCTTGTGGCCTTACACGCGTGATGGTAGTAATTGTGTATCGCGAGACTGTGGTAGTATTGCCTGCGTTCCGGCTTTCAGTCCCTCCCTTTCTTTCTATCCTTAGTCAATCTGTCTTTCGTTTATGGTAATTTAGTGTATAAAATGACATGAATATAGGTCAGCTTGCGTATCTCAAGGTTTTTCTTAGAAAGGCAGTACACGTTTTATCGTAGAAAGCGGGTATTGAAGCAGTAGGCTTTTATTATCAACGTGAAACGTTACAATTTGCAGACGAATTAGAAAACAAGGGGGATTTCGAGTACAGTCATTGTGATAGCACTGTTCTTTACCATTCTTCTTTCCTTTTATTGAAGTTATTTGTTAGGCTTTACATTTACTTTTCAATTTATATATGTGGATTAGAATTTCTCACGACACCGTGCCATCAGGTCAAGGTCTGTCCATGTCTTCTTCATTCCCTTTACTTATGTCTCCAATTCTCTTCTCCATGTGTTCTGTGTCCGTCTACCTATCTTATCCTAGGGGTTCTAGAACAAGTGCTGCCTTGCAATACTATGACCAGGTTTCCTCAGTGTGTGTCCAGCACCTTCTTGTCATTTCTTGTTCCACTGCCAAGACTGTTGTAAAATGTGAGTTAAAAAAAGAAGAAAGTAACACGTCTTACTACGACAAAAGAACAAACAAATGTGCCTACGTTACATCCACGCAAACTTCGTCATGGACAAACGAACAAACAAATGTGCCTACGTTACATCCACGCAAACTTCGTCATGGACAAACGAACAAGCCTACGTTACATCCACGCAAACTTCGTCATGGACAAACAAATGTGCCTACGTTACATTCACGCAATAACACATAGGGAAGGGAAACCCGAGGCCTGTAAACAGTAAATTAATATTAGACAAACATAAAGGTATGTTTTCAGGCACTCGTAAGAAATAAAGAAGTAGAACACTTGGACAACAGAAAAACAACAGACGTGAGTGGCTTACCCAGGGTTCGAACCCCGTACCTTCCGTACGACAACTCCGCCTAGCTATACAAGCGAATCACACTGACCCCACGGCCAGCTAGGCATCCCCAAAAAAGGATGCTTTACTGACTAGTCATCAGTGTGAAACACAAGACAACACCGGAAGTATACAATTGGCAACTCAGCCCATTAATGCGGAGTTGTCGTACGGAAGGTACGGGGTTCGAACCCTGGGTAAGCCACTCACGTCTGTTGTTTTTCTGTTGTCCAAGTTTTCTACTTCTTTATTTCTTACGAGTGCCTGAAAACATACCTTTATGTTTGTCTAATATTAATTTACTGTTTACAGGCCTCGGGTTTCCCTTCCCTATGTGTTATTAATGTTTATACAATACCAGAACCTACCCTCTGTTCTATACTACTGTCCTTAAGTCTTCTATCATTTACTGGACACAGTATCAAGGTCTTTGTCTTGTTTGGACTGACATATACTGCTGTATAGAGGAACAACATAAGTGATTGCGTCATTAATGGGCTGAGTTGCCAATTGTATACTTGCGGTGTTGTCTTGTGTTTCACACTGATGACTAGTCAGTAAAGCATCCTTTTTTGGGGATGCCTAGCTGGCCGTGGGGTCAGTGTGATTCGCTTGTATAGCTAGGCGGAGTTGTCGTACGGAAGGTACGGGGTTCGAACCCTGGGTAAGCCACTCACGTCTGTTGTTTTTCTGTTGTCCAAGTGTTCTACTTCTTTATTTCTTACGAGTGCCTGAAAACATACCTTTATGTTTGTCTAATATTAATTTACTGTTTACAGGCCTCGGGTTTCCCTTCCCTATGTGTTATTAATGTTTATACAATACCAGAAACCTACCCTCTGTTCTATACTACTGTCCTTAAGTCTTCTATCATTTACTGGACACAGTATCAAGGTCTTTGTCTTGTTTGGACTGACATATACTGCTGTATAGAGGAACAACAGAAGTGATTGCGTCATTAATGGGCTGAGTTGCCAATTGTATACTTGCGGTGTTGTCTTGTGTTTCACACTGATGACTAGTCAGTAAAGCATCCTTTTTTGGGGATGCCTAGCTGGCCGTGGGGTCAGTGTGATTCGCTTGTATAGCTAGGCGGAGTTGTCGTACGGAAGGTACGGGGTTCGAACCCTGGGTAAGCCACTCACGTCTGTTGTTTTTCTGTTGTCCAAGTGTTCTACTTCTTTATTTCTTACGAGTGCCTGAAAACATACCTTTATGTTTGTCTAATATTAATTTACATTCACGCAAACTTCGTCATGGACAAACAAATGTGCCTACGTTACATCCACGCAAACTTCGTCATGGACAAACGAACAAACAAATGTGCCTACGTTACATCCACGCAAACATCGTCATGGACAAACGAACAAACAAATGTGCCTACGTTACATCCCCGGAAACTTCGTCATGGACAAACGAACAAACAAAAGAAAACAACGACAGCGAAAAATAAGGGAACAACAAGACAAATAAATAAAAAATACATATGTGCATTTATAATTTTTTGTTTTTGTTAACAGCAGCAATATTCCAGAAGCAGTAGTCGTGGTAGACGTATTAGTGTTAGTAACAGCAGTAGTAGTCGTGATAGCGGTAGCAGTTGTAGTAGTTTTTCTTGCTGTAGTAGCAGTACCGAGTTAACAGAGTAAGCAATGTCGAATGCCACTTACGGGTCATAAAAATCCAAAACAAAACTAAAAGGCTACATTTCTGCACACACCCAATGAACAAAACAGTTGCCCGTGAGTGTAACAGTTCAGTGTTGCACTCAGTTTCAAGCTGTAGCTTTCAAGCTACCACTTTAGGCTCAACATCAAAGAGCTGACGCATCTATTGCGCTTGCATCTCGATGCAAAGTTACCGGCGCGTGACTTTTATATAGCAAAAACGCCAGGAGGCGCATGACTTTTATATAAGCGCATTCAGGCGGCGCAAGATGGCGGACTTGAGCTAACAAGGGGAGGTTATTTGGGTCAAGATGGCGGACTTGAGATAACAAGGGGAGGTTATTTGGGTCAAGATGGCGGACTTGAGCTAACAAGGGGGAGGTTATTTGGGTCAAGATGGCGGATTTGAGTTAACAAGGGGGAGATAATTTGGGGCAAGATGGCGGATTTGAGCTAACAAGGGGAGGTTATTTGGGGCAAGATGGCGGATTTGAGATAACAAGGGGGAGATAACAAGAGGGCGGGATGACTTTTTATATAAGGAAATACTCATTACGCAGGTGGAGCAGCAGGCGGGATGACTTTTTATATAAGGAAATACTCATTGCGCAGGTGGAGCATCAGGCGGGGTGACTTTTTATATAAGGAAATACTCATTACGCAGGTGGAGCAGCAGGCGGGATGACTTTTTATATAAGGAAATACTCATTGTGCAGGTGGAGCATCAGGCGGAGGGTGATGACTTTTTATATAAGAAAATACTCAGTGTGCAGGTGGAGCATCAGGTGGGGTGACTTTTTATATAAGGAAAATGTGCAGGGGCAAGATGGCGGGATGACGTTTTATATAAGAAAATACTCATTGCGTAGGTGGAGCATCAGGCGGGATGACTTTTTATATAAGAAAATACTCAGTGTGCAGGTAGCACCAGGCGGGATGACTTTTTATATAAGGAAATACGCAGTGTGGAGGTGGAGCAGTAGGAGAAGTGGATAACTTTTTAATATAGTAATATGTGTTTATTGAGATAACAAGAAGACGATAATAGGAAGAGGATAATAGTTAGACTTTGAGATTTTTAGATAACAAGAAGACGTTATTTATAGACATATATTAATTCTGCAGGCGTGATACAGGGGTAAGATGGCGGGGTGACTTTTTATATAAGGAGAAAAATGGCGGCGCGCTGCAGGCGCAAGATGGCGGGATGACTTTTTATATAGGGAAAATGTACAAGGGCAAGAGGGCGGACTTGAGATAACAAGAAGGTGGTATATGGCGCAAGATGGCGGGGTGCTTTTTTTATATAAGGAATTGAGGAGGAGGCGAGGAGGAGACCCATGAATTTTTTATATAGAGATATGTTTAGATAACGAGAAGACGTTATTTATAGACATATATTAATTCTGCAGGAGTGATGCAGGGGCAGGGATGATATTTTTGCATGGGTATGGTTTTGGGGGCAAGAAGAGCGACTTTTTAGCTAACAAGGGGGAGATGTGGTGACGTTTGGATGCATCTGCAAGATGGCGGATTTGAGCTAATGTAGCAGGAGGGGTTAGGTTATTTGGTATCATTCAGGCAGGAGGCGCGTGATTTTATAGCAAAAACGCCAGGAGGGCATGACTTTTATATAAGCGCATTCAGGCGGCGCAAGATGGCGGACTTGAGCTAACAAGGGGGAGATAACAAGATGGCGGATTTGAGCTAACAAGGGGGAGATAACAAGATGGCGGATTTGAGCTAACAAGGGGAGGTTATTTGGGGCAAGATGGCGGATTTGAGATAACAAGGGGGAGATAACAAGAGGGCGGGATGACTTTTTATATAAGGAAATACTCATTACGCAGGTGGAGCAGCAGGCGGGATGACTTTTTATATAAGGAAATACTCATTGCGCAGGTGGAGCATCAGGCGGGGTGACTTTTTATATAAGGAAATACTCATTACGCAGGTGGAGCAGCAGGCGGGATGACTTTTTATATAAGGAAATACTCATTGTGCAGGTGGAGCATCAGGCGGAGGGTGATGACTTTTTATATAAGAAAATACTCAGTGTGCAGGTGGAGCATCAGGTGGGGTGACTTTTTATATAAGGAAAATGTGCAGGGGCAAGATGGCGGGATGACGTTTTATATAAGAAAATACTCATTGCGTAGGTGGAGCATCAGGCGGGATGACTTTTTATATAAGAAAATACTCAGTGTGCAGGTAGCACCAGGCGGGATGACTTTTTATATAAGGAAATACGCAGTGTGGAGGTGGAGCAGTAGGAGAAGTGGATAACTTTTTAATATAGTAATATGTGTTTATTGAGATAACAAGAAGACGATAATAGGAAGAGGATAATAGTTAGACTTTGAGATTTTTAGATAACAAGAAGACGTTATTTATAGACATATATTAATTCTGCAGGCGTGATACAGGGGTAAGATGGCGGGGTGACTTTTTATATAAGGAGAAAAATGGCGGCGCGCTGCAGGCGCAAGATGGCGGGATGACTTTTTATATAGGGAAAATGTACAAGGGCAAGAGGGCGGACTTGAGATAACAAGAAGGTGGTATATGGCGCAAGATGGCGGGGTGCTTTTTTTATATAAGGAATTGAGGAGGAGGCGAGGAGGAGACCCATGAATTTTTTATATAGAGATATGTTTAGATAACGAGAAAGACGTTATTTATAGACATATATTAATTCTGCAGGAGTGATGCAGGGGCAGGGATGATATTTTTGTGTGATGTGGTATGGTTTTGGGGGTGGAAGAGAGATATTTTAGATGTTGAGGGGAGATGTGGTGACGTTGTCAGGATGCATCTGTGTACATTTTTGGGGGTGTAGCAGGCGAGTGGACCAGCATTGAGAGGTGGGAGTGAAGAGACATTGGTGACGAGGTACGGGTGTAATGTAGCAGGTGGGGTTAGGTTAGGGGGGATATTTTTGTGTGATGTGGTATGGTTTTGGAGGTGGAAGAGAGATATTTTAGATGTTGAGGGGAGATGTGGTGACGTTGTCAGGATGCAGCTGTGTACATTTTTGGGGTGTAGCAGGCGAGTGGACCAGCATTGAGAGGTGGGAGTGAAGAGGCGTCGGTGACGAGGTACGGGTGTAATGTAGCAGGTGGGGTTAGGTTAGGGGGGGGATATTTTTGTGTGATGTGGTATAGTTTTGGAGGTGGAAGAGAGATATTTTAATCTGTAATGTAGCAGGTGGGGTTAGGTTAGGGCGGAGTAGTAGGGTGTGTGTTGTGGAATTGTTTTGTTATGTGTGTTGGTGTGTGTGTGTGTTTATATGTCTACATCCGCGTGACTTTTATATAACGAAAATGTGTTGGAGGAACGTGGAGGAGGAGAGGTCTTGGAATATAGTAATATATAAGTTCATTAATGGCGGGCGTGTTGTGTGATGATTATTTTACAAACAGTTATACGTACATATTACAGATAGGTAGCCGATATTACAACAGTTAGATGCTATTTAGTTATACATATATAGAAATATAAAAGAGCAAACACTAGATACATTTTATATATTTATTGACAAAGTTAGTTGATCTATGGGTGACATATAACCGCACTTCTTTTCGTATACCCCTTGGAGCTCTCAGAACACAGGTGGTTCGGTTTACTTGACGAGTCTGTCAATGCACGTTTTGTCTTGTTCGTTCAACGAGGGGGTCAAATGGGAAGATTTCCCTTTTAGGCTTCTAAGTTTGTCACTGCTGGGTTGACTTTTGTCAAACTTTTTTTGGCGCAACGTGTGGTGCAAATCTGCCTCCCGCTCGCAGCATAACGAAAAAGAGACGTTGGATGGGCGGGTTTTTGCAGAGGTGTTTTAACGTGACACCAGGTACGGAAATCACATCTTTGAACATATCTACCCCTAGGTCCGCGTAAAAACTAACGTGTTGTTCTAACGCTGTGTGTGGCTAGTGATGAGAATATAAGACGCTGAGAGGTGAAGTTTGGTCGTAGACAACTACTCACTAGGAAATGCCCGTGAGGTGGTAGAAATACCCCCTCGACACGATAGAAATATGCCCTCGAGATGATATAAATATACCCTCGACACGACAGAAATATACCCTCGACACGACAGAAATATGTATGTGTAATGATAGAAAATATGACCTCGACACGACAGAAATATGCCCTCGACACGACAGAAATATGTATGTGTAATGATAGAAAATATGACCTCGACACGACAGAAATATGCCCTCGACACGACAGAAATATGCCCTCGACACGACAGAGATATGTATGTGTAATGATAGAAAATATGCCCTCGACACGACAGAAATATGCCCTCGACACGACAGAAATATGTATGTGTAATGATAGAAAATATGACCTCGAGACGACAGAAATATACCCCCGAGATGATAGAAATGTGACCACCGGTTTTGGGAGAAAACTTTAGATATCACCCACCAAAGGATTTTCGCACGTGTAATAAAGAGGGGTCTCGATAAAATTTACTCTCTCGACCTTCACTCAGCTCTCCAAAGGTTTAAGTATTGCATCACTTCTTGGCATGTTCACCTAGTTAGTGGGAGCCGTCACCTACAAAGAGGTATGACCCCACCTGCAAGGGGTGGTCCTGGAAACAGTCTGTAGCAGTGCAGTCTGGCTGATCGAGTGCGGCTCGCAATGGGAAGGCAAAAGCGGTCCCTAAACAATATCGGGTTGTAGTCGGTTGTGTCGATCGAGAGGTGGAGATATCACAGCTTAGAAGGGAGTTTTGAAGCGAGTTGAGGTTTTGTGTTTTCTTTTGTAGTGGTGTGGGTGAGGTCGGGAGGTTTTTTGTGTGATGTATTGTACCGGTAGTGTGTTTGGTTGTAGGTATCTTAATTGTGTGGTGTAGTTTGTGGGGCTGTCGAATCGTGGGGTGTGCTGGGGTATGGGTTTTTTGTGTGTCGGTATTTTAATTGTTGTATCTACAATATGTATAGATCAGAGTGAAGTTTTAGAAACCAGTACTAGTTCTACCATCGAACTTGCGTCCTGGTAGTGTGTGTGTTGTTTATTTTACATATAGACAGGTATACATATACAAGATGTTACAGCAGTTATACGCTAAATAGTCAAGCTAAAACACTAGTCTCAAACGCATTGTAGGTCGCTTGACACCTGCCCAGCCTTATTTGCTCACTAACAGCAACTTGCTTAATGAAAAGCTAATCGATTGTGTTATAGCGGCTTTAAGCTAGGTTGTGAAACGGTTTGAGACACGATTCGTGGTGACAGATGGTTACATACTCAGAAACCTAAGCGATACTCAACGTGCTGTTGAACAAATATTCAGTGTTAGCTTTCTTGGTTTGATAGAGGCTTTAACTATAAATTATCTGTAATGTTTTAAATAGTCTTGTTAAGGTATTATCTCTATAATATTGCGTATGCGTAAGCAATAACAGGAGATTTTGTGTGTGTTTTATTAGGTATAGATACACTACGCAAAAGTGATCTCACCAGAACTTTGTTATCTATGTAGATGTGTCGTAGTCTAGTTACAAACAGCAAGGTGGTTTAGAAGTAACTTTATCATTTTTATTGGAAGAAAATTGTGTTTTTTATCGTTTACATGTTTTGTAACAAATTTGATTGCTCCAAAACTTTCACACAATTAGGTTACTACTTGACTTGAGAAGAAGGTCTTTTTATAAACACTCTTGAGTGAATTCCCATTTTTTCCTATCCGCTATAGAATAAAGAGGAAAATATATTTTTAAAAGTATTACCTGTTATAGAGGCAGATGAGTAAGGTTCGGTATGATGGAGGCGGTTTTGGTTTTGTGTTGTGTTGTGTGTGTAGTGGGTCACGGGGTAGTTTTCTTTATTATTTATATTATAGCATGAGTAATAAAATCTACTTACCCCAATGTTCAGTTAATGTTATGTAAATGAACCGTAAACACTCGCAGTCTCCAACATAAAAAATATTGGGAAAGACCACACTGAACAAAAACAAATAGACAATTTATTGAACACACCCGTAGAGATATATCTTGCAGGTAGACTAAAGTATGGCGGCAACTAAACACGTACTTAGCGTTACAATCTGTAACTGATTCATGGTCGAGACCAGTTTCATACATTTTAAGAAAAACCCAACAACCACGTGTTTGTACCCTCACTAGAAAGAAATCGGATCGATGACCCGTGCAAATCAGCGATCGTGAATTTCTGTTCACGTCACTACGGTAAAATACAAACCATCAATAGTAGAAAACTTATAAAAGAAATATTCCTACGTTCGTGTGTTCGAATCACCGCCAGCTTGCATCAATTTTTTTTATTCAACCTATAGATAAATAGATCAACCGTCAAATACTTCTTTAAAAAACACTTGCCCTTGGTAAAAAATAATACCCCTTCTCATAAAAAATACTGCCCCTTGTCAAAAAAAATGTCGCCCTCTTCGTAATCAAAGTTCTTCCTATTGTCAAAAAAATGTCACCCCGTGACAATTAAATTTCTCCCCTTTACTTCCCTTTGGTAAATACTTACAGTTGCGGTCTTCAACACGCGCCCCAACGGTTTAAGCACTTCATCACTTCTTATCATGTTATAAATTATTCTATCCAGACACTTTCCTTTCTCTCACACGATCACCTTGTGATAAAAATATTTCTTACCCCTTACTTTCACATTGTCATCACTATCATCTCGGCTCAGACAGGACTATAAACATCTATTACCTACCCGATAAAAGCTACGACAAACGTTATCTACCAGTTGTAATAGCATATATAGTCTGTTGTAACGGAACATCGGATAATTTCTTGTTGCCCTAAGACGCCGCAAGGCGTAATGGCCACAGACTGCTTGGTCGGTCGAGGGGTAAGGATGGAAGAAGAAGAAGAATAATAGTATGATGTAGAAAAATACCTACCACGGTCTTACATACTCTCTGTATGGATGTGTATGACATGAAAATCTATTTCTTTTATAAAAAATTTTAGTACAAATGTGTTTCTGCGAAAAACCGAAAGCTAACGGTTCGACGGTGAAACCGACTATCCGTGTTACGCCAATGTTTAATTACACTACAGGTGGTTGGAAAAAAACAATTAAACAAAGCCGACTGCATTCAGAAAGATCGAGTGAGAGACGCACGCGTGTGTGTTTCAGAGATCTGCGCGTACGAGGTCGATAGACAATTTCATTACGGAGGATGTTTCAAACAGCTGTGTTTGCTAAATCGAGCCCTTGTCGAAAATATGAGTTATTTTACATTAGATCTGTTTCTCATTCGTATCCAAATATTCAGTGTTTAGTCATTATTTCTATAATAGTGTGTGTATTCGTAAGCAATAACAGGAGGTTTTTGTGTATTTCAAAGTTTAGATACACTACCCAAAAGGGATTTCAGCAGGCAGACGAGAGTATGACACCAACTAGATACGGCTTTAGTATTACACTCTATAACTGATTCATTGTCGAGACCAGTTTCAAACATTTTAAGAAAACGCAACAACCACGTGCTTGTAACCTCACTAGAAAGAAACAGGCGTGATGGCCAGTGTGAAACAGCGCGCGTAAAACTTGACTCGTTTTAAAATCCTCGTAACATAGAGGGTGCCGTTAGAACTAAATATAGCTAGCTAGAAAAACGTAATAAAATAGCTAACAGGCAGAGTTTTCGTTAGTATTGGTAGACGAAAAAACTTATCTACAACGAGATTTACATGTGTAAGACTAACACTGTTACTTATTTCTGTTCACGTCATTGCAGACAACCTCAAAACACAAGAGCTCAATAGTAGAAATTTATTTAAAAAAAACGTTCCCTCGCTCGTGTACGCGAACCCCCTCCCCGATTTTTTTTTTTAAGGTTTCACTTTTTTATTTTTTTATTTTACAAGTGCGACATCTGGTGATAGGTTTTATATAGTCTCACAATCACCAAAGTTTTTTTTTTCGCACGTGTAACAAAGGCTGATCTCGTCGAGAAGTGGGAGTGCAATGTTTGATAGAAGTATATAGTTAATGGTCTCTTTTAAAAGAATACTTGTGTTAAAGAGGAAAATATAAAAATCGGATATATGTCATAACCAGACTAAAATATGACGCCAACTACATATTCATTAGTGTTACAGGTTACAATCGAGACAATGCCGAGGTTAGTTTCAATCATTTTAAGAAAAACCAACACGCACGTGTTTTTTTTTACCACGCGTTGTTAAACTCGATCGATGGTCGGCGCTCGCGATTTTAGTTAACAAGAAGACGATATATTCATATAATAGGAAGATATATTTAGACAATAAGAAGACAGGAAGACGATATATTTATAGATAACAAGAAGACGATATATTTAGACAAACAATTAGACGATATAGGTAACAAAAGAAGTATACACAAGGTATGTGTGATGCACCGCACACAACCCGGGAGGGCAGACCCAGTTTTAACTGGGCACCAGAGGAACTCTGGAACGGTTAAGGAGGCCAACCCGATGCTGATTACAGCATCGGGTCGGCTGACTTAACAACACGTGCATCACACATACCTTGTGTATACTTCTTTTGTTACCTATATCGTCTAATTGTTTGTCTAAATATATCGTCTTCTTGTTATCTATAAATATATCGTCTTCCTATTAACCTCTTCCTATTCTCGTCTTCCTGTTGTCTCAAAGTCTTCTTATTGTCTAAATATATCTTCCTATTATATGAATATATCGTCTTCTTGTTAACTAAAATCGCGAGCGCCGACCATCGATCGAGTTTAACAACGCGTGGTAAAAAAAAACACGTGCGTGTTGGTTTTTCTTAAAATGATTGAAACTAACCTCGGCATTGTCTCGATTGTAACCTGTAACACTAATGAATATGTAGTTGGCGTCATATTTTAGTCTGGTTATGACATATATCCGATTTTTATATTTTCCTCTTTAACACAAGTATTCTTTTAAAAGAGACCATTAACTATATACTTCTATCAAACATTGCACTCCCACTTCTCGACGAGATCAGCCTTTGTTACACGTGCGAAAAAAAAACTTTGGTGATTGTGAGACTATATAAAACCTATCACCAGATGTCGCACTTGTAAAATAAAAAAATAAAAAAAGTGAAACCTTAAAAAAAAAAATCGGGGAGGGGGTTCGCGTACACGAGCGAGGGAACGTTTTTTTTAAATAAATTTCTACTATTGAGCTCTTGTGTTTTGAGGTTGTCTGCAATGACGTGAACAGAAATAAGTAACAGTGTTAGTCTTACACATGTAAATCTCGTTGTAGATAAGTTTTTTCGTCTACCAATACTAACGAAAACTCTGCCTGTTAGCTATTTTATTACGTTTTTCTAGCTAGCTATATTTAGTTCTAACGGCACCCTCTATGTTACGAGGATTTTAAAACGAGTCAAGTTTTACGCGCGCTGTTTCACACTGGCCATCACGCCTGTTTCTTTCTAGTGAGGTTACAAGCACGTGGTTGTTGCGTTTTCTTAAAATGTTTGAAACTGGTCTCGACAATGAATCAGTTATAGAGTGTAATACTAAAGCCGTATCTAGTTGGTGTCATACTCTCGTCTGCCTGCTGAAATCCCTTTTGGGTAGTGTATCTAAACTTTGAAATACACAAAAACCTCCTGTTATTGCTTACGAATACACACACTATTATAGAAATAATGACTAAACACTGAATATTTGGATACGAATGAGAAACAGATCTAATGTAAAATAACTCATATTTTCGACAAGGGCTC
Source organism: Oreohelix idahoensis (assembly GCA_024509875.1). Taxonomy (NCBI): domain Eukaryota; kingdom Metazoa; phylum Mollusca; class Gastropoda; order Stylommatophora; family Oreohelicidae; genus Oreohelix; species Oreohelix idahoensis. Next base: position 119,351 of record JAMPIV010008985.1, on the reverse strand, counting down.
GATTTAGCAAACACAGCTGTTTGAAACATCCTCCGTAATGAAATTGTCTATCGACCTCGTACGCGCAGATCTCTGAAACACACACGCGTGCGTCTCTCACTCGATCTTTCTGAATGCAGTCGGCTTTGTTTAATTGTTTTTTCCAAACACACCTGTAGTGTAATTAAACATTGGCGTAACACGGATAGTCGGTTTCACCGTCGAACCGTTAGCTTTCGGTTTTTCGCAGAAACACATTTGTACTAAAATTTTTTTATAAAAGAAATAGATTTTCATGTCATACACATCCATACAGAGAGTATGTAAGACCGTGGTAGGTATTTTTCTACATCATACTATTATTCTTCTTCTTCTTCCATCCTTACCCCTCGACCGACCAAGCAGTCTGTGGCCATTACGCCTTGCGGCGTCTTAGGGCAACAAGAAATTATCCGATGTTCCGTTACAACAGACTATATATGCTATTACAACTGGTAGATAACGTTTGTCGTAGCTTTTATCGGGTAGGTAATAGATGTTTATAGTCCTGTCTGAGCCGAGATGATAGTGATGACAATGTGAAAGTAAGGGGTAAGAAATATTTTTATCACAAGGTGATCGTGTGAGAGAAAGGAAAGTGTCTGGATAGAATAATTTATAACATGATAAGAAGTGATGAAGTGCTTAAACCGTTGGGGCGCGTGTTGAAGACCGCAACTGTAAGTATTTACCAAAGGGAAGTAAAGGGGAGAAATTTAATTGTCACGGGGTGACATTTTTTTTGACAATAGGAAGAACTTTGATTACGAAGAGGGCGACATTTTTTTTTTGACAAGGGGCAGTATTTTTTATGAGAAGGGGTATTATTTTTTACCAAGGGCAAGTGTTTTTTAAAGAAGTATTTGACGGTTGATCTATTTATCTATAGGTTGAATAAAAAAATTGATGCAAGCTGGCGGTGATTCGAACACACGAACGTAGGAATATTTCTTTTATAAGTTTTCTACTATTGATGGTTTGTATTTTACCGTAGTGACGTGAACAGAAATTCACGATCGCTGATTTGCACGGGTCATCGATCCGATTTCTTTCTAGTGAGGGTACAAACACGTGGTTGTTGGGTTTTTCTTAAAATGTATGAAACTGGTCTCGACCATGAATCAGTTACAGATTGTAACGCTAAGTACGTGTTTAGTTGCCGCCATACTTTAGTCTACCTGCAAGATATATCTCTACGGGTGTGTTCAATAAATTGTCTATTTGTTTTTGTTCAGTGTGGTCTTTCCCAATATTTTTTATGTTGGAGACTGCGAGTGTTTACGGTTCATTTACATAACATTAACTGAACATTGGGGTAAGTAGATTTTATTACTCATGCTATAATATAAATAATAAAGAAAACTACCCCGTGACCCACTACACACACAACACAACACAAAACCAAAACCGCCTCCATCATACCGAACCTTACTCATCTGCCTCTATAACAGGTAATACTTTTAAAAATATATTTTCCTCTTTATTCTATAGCGGATAGGAAAAAATGGGAATTCACTCAAGAGTGTTTATAAAAAGACCTTCTTCTCAAGTCAAGTAGTAACCTAATTGTGTGAAAGTTTTGGAGCAATCAAATTTGTTACAAAACATGTAAACGATAAAAAACACAATTTTCTTCCAATAAAAATGATAAAGTTACTTCTAAACCACCTTGCTGTTTGTAACTAGACTACGACACATCTACATAGATAACAAAGTTCTGGTGAGATCACTTTTGCGTAGTGTATCTATACCTAATAAAACACACACAAAATCTCCTGTTATTGCTTACGCATACGCAATATTATAGAGATAATACCTTAACAAGACTATTTAAAACATTACAGATAATTTATAGTTAAAGCCTCTATCAAACCAAGAAAGCTAACACTGAATATTTGTTCAACAGCACGTTGAGTATCGCTTAGGTTTCTGAGTATGTAACCATCTGTCACCACGAATCGTGTCTCAAACCGTTTCACAACCTAGCTTAAAGCCGCTATAACACAATCGATTAGCTTTTCATTAAGCAAGTTGCTGTTAGTGAGCAAATAAGGCTGGGCAGGTGTCAAGCGACCTACAATGCGTTTGAGACTAGTGTTTTAGCTTGACTATTTAGCGTATAACTGCTGTAACATCTTGTATATGTATACCTGTCTATATGTAAAATAAACAACACACACACACTACCAGGACGCAAGTTCGATGGTAGAACTAGTACTGGTTTCTAAAACTTCACTCTGATCTATACATATTGTAGATACAACAATTAAAATACCGACACACAAAAAACCCATACCCCAGCACACCCCACGATTCGACAGCCCCACAAACTACACCACACAATTAAGATACCTACAACCAAACACACTACCGGTACAATACATCACACAAAAAACCTCCCGACCTCACCCACACCACTACAAAAGAAAACACAAAACCTCAACTCGCTTCAAAACTCCCTTCTAAGCTGTGATATCTCCACCTCTCGATCGACACAACCGACTACAACCCGATATTGTTTAGGGACCGCTTTTGCCTTCCCATTGCGAGCCGCACTCGATCAGCCAGACTGCACTGCTACAGACTGTTTCCAGGACCACCCCTTGCAGGTGGGGTCATACCTCTTTGTAGGTGACGGCTCCCACTAACTAGGTGAACATGCCAAGAAGTGATGCAATACTTAAACCGTTGGAGAGCTGAGTGAAGGTCGAGAGAGTAAATTTTATCGAGACCCCCTCTTTATTACACGTGCGAAAATCCTTTGGTGGGTGATATCTAAAGTTTTCTCCCAAAACCGGTGGTCACATTTCTATCATCTCGGGGGTATATTTCTGTCGTCTCGAGGTCATATTTTCTATCATTACACATACATATTTCTGTCGTGTCGAGGGCGTCTTTCTATCGTGTCGAGGGCATATTTTCTATCATTACACATACATATTTCTGTCGTGTCGAGGGCATATTTCTGTCGTGTCGAGGGCATATTTTCTATCATTACACATACATATTTCTGTCGTGTCGAGGGTATATTTCTGTCGTGTCGAGGTCATATTTTCTATCATTACACATACATATTTCTGTCGTGTCGAGGGTATATTTCTGTCGTGTCGAGGGTATATTTATATCATCTCGAGGGCATATTTCTATCGTGTCGAGGGGGTATTTCTACCACCTCACGGGCATTTCCTAGTGAGTAGTTGTCTACGACCAAACTTCACCTCTCAGCGTCTTATATTCTCATCACTAGCCACACACAGCGTTAGAACAACACGTTAGTTTTTACGCGGACCTAGGGGTAGATATGTTCAAAGATGTGATTTCCGTACCTGGTGTCACGTTAAAACACCTCTGCAAAAACCCGCCCATCCAACGTCTCTTTTTCGTTATGCTGCGAGCGGGAGGCAGATTTGCACCACACGTTGCGCCAAAAAAAGTTTGACAAAAGTCAACCCAGCAGTGACAAACTTAGAAGCCTAAAAGGGAAATCTTCCCATTTGACCCCCTCGTTGAACGAAAACAAGACAAAACGTGCATTGACAGACTCGTCAAGTAAACCGAACCACCTGTGTTCTGAGAGCTCCAAGGGGTATACGAAAAGAAGTGCGGTTATATGTCACCCATAGATCAACTAACTTTGTCAATAAATATATAAAATGTATCTAGTGTTTTCTCTTTTATATTTCTATATATATGTATAACTAAATAGCATCTAACTGTTGTAATATCGGCTACCTATCTGTAATATGTACGTATAACTGTTTGTAAAATAATCATCACACAACACGCCCGCCATTAATGAACTTATATATTACTATATTCCAAGACCTCTCCTCCTCCACGTTCCTCCAACACATTTTCGTTATATAAAAGTCACGCGGATGTAGACATATAAACACACACACACCAACACACATAACAAAACAATTCCACAACACACACCCTACTACTCCGCCCTAACCTAACCCCACCTGCTACATTACAGATTAAAATATCTCTCTTCCACCTCCAACACTATACCACATCACACAAAAATATCCCCCCCCTAACCTAACCCCACCTGCTACATTACACCCGTACCTCGTCACCGACGCCTCTTCACTCCCACCTCTCAATGCTGGTCCACTCGCCTGCTACACCCCAAAAATGTACACAGCTGCATCCTGACAACGTCACCACATCTCCCCTCAACATCTAAAATATCTCTCTTCCACCTCCAAAACCATACCACATCACACAAAAAAATATCCCCCCTAACCTAACCCCACCTGCTACATTACACCCGTACCTCGTCACCAATGTCTCTTCACTCCCACCTCTCAATGCTGGTCCACTCGCCTGCTACACCCCCAAAAATGTACACAGATGCATCCTGACAACGTCACCACATCTCCCCTCAACATCTAAAATATCTCTCTTCCACCCCCAAAACCATACCACATCACACAAAAATATCATCCCTGCCCCTGCATCACTCCTGCAGAGTTAATATATGTCTATAAATAACGTCTTCTCGTTATCTAAACATATCTCTATATAAAAAATTCATGGGTCTCCTCCTCGCCTCCTCCTCAATTCCTTATATAAAAAAAAGCACCCCGCCATCTTGCGCCATATACCACCTTCTTGTTATCTCAAGTCCGCCCTCTTGCCCTTGTACATTTTCCCTATATAAAAAGTCATCCCGCCATCTTGCGCCTGCAGCGCGCCGCCATTTTTCTCCTTATATAAAAAGTCACCCCGCCATCTTACCCCTGTATCACGCCTGCAGAATTAATATATGTCTATAAATAACGTCTTCTTGTTATCTAAAAATCTCAAAGTCTAACTATTATCCTCTTCCTATTATCGTCTTCTTGTTATCTCAATAAACACATATTACTATATTAAAAAGTTATCCACTTCTCCTACTGCTCCACCTCCACACTGCGTATTTCCTTATATAAAAAGTCATCCCGCCTGGTGCTACCTGCACACTGAGTATTTTCTTATATAAAAAGTCATCCCGCCATCTTGCCCCTGCACATTTTCCTTATATAAAAAGTCACCCCACCTGATGCTCCACCTGCACACTGAGTATTTTCTTATATAAAAAGTCATCACCCTCCGCCTGATGCTCCACCTGCACAATGAGTATTTCCTTATATAAAAAGTCATCCCGCCTGCTGCTCCACCTGCGTAATGAGTATTTCCTTATATAAAAAGTCACCCCGCCTGATGCTCCACCTGCGCAATGAGTATTTCCTTATATAAAAAGTCATCCCGCCTGCTGCTCCACCTGCGTAATGAGTATTTCCTTATATAAAAAGTCATCCCGCCCTCTTGTTATCTCCCCCTTGTTATCTCAAATCCACCATCTTGCCCCAAATAACCTCCCCTTGTTAGCTCAAATCCGCCATCTTGCCCCAAATTATCTCCCCCTTGTTAACTCAAATCCGCCATCTTGACCCAAATAACCTCCCCTTGTTAGCTCAAGTCCGCCATCTTGACCCAAATAACCTCCCCTTGTTATCTCAAGTCCGCCATCTTGACCCAAATAACCTCCCCTTGTTAGCTCAAGTCCGCCATCTTGCGCCGCCTGAATGCGCTTATATAAAAGTCATGCGCCTCCTGGCGTTTTTGCTATATAAAAGTCACGCGCCTCCTGGCGCGCCTCCTGCGCGCCTCCTGAATACTACCTAAGTCCAACATGGTATACTATCCTGACAACGTCACCACATCTCCCCTCAACATCTAAAATATCTCTCTTCCACCCCCAAAACCATACCACATCACACAAAAATATCATCCCTGCCCCTGCATCACTCCTGCAGAGTTAATATATGTCTATAAATAACGTCTTCTCGTTATCTAAACATATCTCTATATAAAAAATTCATGGGTCTCCTCCTCGCCTCCTCCTCAATTCCTTATATAAAAAAAGCACCCCGCCATCTTGCGCCATATACCACCTTCTTGTTATCTCAAGTCCGCCCTCTTGCCCTTGTACATTTTCCCTATATAAAAAGTCATCCCGCCATCTTGCGCCTGCAGCGCGCCGCCATTTTTCTCCTTATATAAAAAGTCACCCCGCCATCTTACCCCTGTATCACGCCTGCAGAATTAATATATGTCTATAAATAACGTCTTCTTGTTATCTAAAAATCTCAAAGTCTAACTATTATCCTCTTCCTATTATCGTCTTCTTGTTATCTCAATAAACACATATTACTATATTAAAAAGTTATCCACTTCTCCTACTGCTCCACCTCCACACTGCGTATTTCCTTATATAAAAAGTCATCCCGCCTGGTGCTACCTGCACACTGAGTATTTTCTTATATAAAAAGTCATCCCGCCTGATGCTCCACCTACGCAATGAGTATTTTCTTATATAAAAAGTCATCCCGCCATCTTGCCCCTGCACATTTTCCTTATATAAAAAAGTCACCCCACCTGATGCTCCACCTGCACACTGAGTATTTTCTTATATAAAAAGTCATCACCCTCCGCCTGATGCTCCACCTGCACAATGAGTATTTCCTTATATAAAAAGTCATCCCGCCTGCTGCTCCACCTGCGTAATGAGTATTTCCTTATATAAAAAGTCACCCCGCCTGATGCTCCACCTGCGCAATGAGTATTTCCTTATATAAAAAGTCATCCCGCCTGCTGCTCCACCTGCGTAATGAGTATTTCCTTATATAAAAAGTCATCCCGCCCTCTTGTTATCTCCCCCTTGTTATCTCAAATCCACCATCTTGCCCCAAATAACCTCCCCTTGTTAGCTCAAATCCGCCATCTTGCCCCAAATTATCTCCCCCTTGTTAACTCAAATCCGCCATCTTGACCCAAATAACCTCCCCCTTGTTAGCTCAAGTCCGCCATCTTGACCCAAATAACCTCCCCTTGTTATCTCAAGTCCGCCATCTTGACCCAAATAACCTCCCCTTGTTAGCTCAAGTCCGCCATCTTGCGCCGCCTGAATGCGCTTATATAAAAGTCATGCGCCTCCTGGCGTTTTTGCTATATAAAAGTCACGCGCCTCCTGCGCGCCTCCTGAATACTACCTAAGTCCAACATGGTATGTCAAACCCTCATAGTCTGGGATGACACAATGACCAAGTATTATAGCACACGTCAGGTCAACTTAGGAACAAACTCGAATACTTTATGTTGTGACAAGCTATCAGACAGACGAGGAAGTGACCCGCCAAAAACATGACGGACAATAATTATGATGTCCACTTTCTGCTGCATGCCCTGATGACGTCACTAATTCTCCTGTAGTCATGTCATTTCTCTCCATTCCAACGTCAGTAGATCATCGTATTTCAGACTTATCGTAACTTATGGTCAATGGTCAACGCACACGACAAAGGACTGACAAATCAGCGTGCTCTTTTGATGGGGGTTCAATTTAGCTTTACCTGTGCAATGCGCGCTTTTTCCGCATTTACCCGAAAATCAGGCGTGATTTTTTAATTTCTAGTTATATACGTTTCAGTAAGACAATTAGTATATTTTATAACAGCTAAGCGCGTTGATGGCTCCTGCCCTTATGGCGACATTCAATTAATCTGACACGACAATGTCGACACCATACATCACGTCCATAGAGACATACTGATAACCTCTTTTACTGAGTCCTGGCAGCGATGTATGTATCCCTCGATTTCATTTAAAATGCAGCAACCAGCTTGTCTAAAATCGTTTACTCACGATGAATTCACACTTAAACCGAGGACTGGCTGAAGATTACATTACATTCTTGATTAATGAAGAGAAACAACCAAAACTGATGATATGCGAGCCGCATAGAAGAACAAATGTCACAATGAAGACAAATCTAGTAGATATAAATGGTGTTTGGGCACGAGACTCCCATGCACTTTAGACAAATGACTTTAAAACATAAATAAAAACATGTATAAGGACTAAATGGAATTTAACCGCACCTATTTCAACATTTTCCTCATCCAATATATATTTCCGAATACAATGAAAACTCCTCTTGTCTCGTATATTCTTATTTTGATGGATCTATCTGTTCATTCATCTTTGTTTTGTTGTAGATGTATGTCTAGTTTTCAGTTTCAACTTTACGTCCCATGCCTAACCCTCATTGTCACCTTCTACGACAGCTTGGTTGAGTACTCAGTGACTATTTTTGTTATGTATATCTATCTACATATATAAACTGTCAGCTATTTCACACCAGCAAATACCAGCTGTGCCTCTAAAGAACACATAAAGAACAGTGTTAAAACTGCTGCCATAGACTGAAGAACTCATTTGAATAAGACGCTAGGGAGCTGAACACAGAAAAGGCATCTACAAAAAATCGGTGTGAAGGCTTTACAGAATAAACAAAAGAGGACTTTGCAGACATAAAGACACAAGACAAAGAATACAGTGTTGCAAAGATTGTTTAGAAAGAACGACACAGATAACTGTGAGACGTGGAGAGAGAAATGTTTGAGATATTCTTGTTTGAGAACAACACGGCGACCGACAAGTCGTTTCCTATTGTTATATTTTAATATCCTTTCTTGTATGATATACGTGAGAGAAATGTCAAAACTATTAGCAGTACCTGCCCTTTGACAAATACGTTTTATTTGTGTCTTCCCAGTAACAAAATAACATTTAAGATGACCAATAAACCGACGTTACAACAGACAACAAACACGTCTGCCCGCTATCAAATCACGTGTTGTACAAACTGGATCTCACGTTGAGTTGTAATGTTAATGTGACGCGGCATTTTATGTAATACATTATCAGTTAATTGTCTTTAATGTGATGTTTGTTTCATATAAATTAGTTGAACTGGAGTGAAGATATTTGGTTTGGTTTTAAGCATTCGAACAACTCCATCAATGCTCCGATCTCCTCCCTTAGATCACACAAGGAGCTCCGTAGCACCGGCGAGAATCCCAATGTGTGTATATAGGAATCACACATTCTATAAATATTTTTGTGTTGAGTATGTTTCTAATGTTTACAATTGTGCCAGGGCAGCGGCCTGATAGACCTACTCTTTACGATTTCCAACTGCCGAGGGATTTTAAATGTGCGAAACTTGCACACGGGACCTCCTATTTTTTCGCCCGTATCCGAGAAGGCTAGGCATCCGATCTCACTACCTAAGAGAGCAGGGGGGAGTATGACATCTTTAGGACCACTTGTTCTGAAAAAAATTTCTATAAATTATATTCTTTCAACTGGGAATCGAACCCGGTACCTCTAGAAATCGAGCCGGACGCCATATCTCTTAGCCACTCCGACCCCCAAAGACATTTGCAAACAGAAAGCTATTGTTATTGTTAATCAGAATCGACCTCACTGCACTCCGGGCAAACCCATAGGTGCTCAGTCTCCCTCAGCAAATGTCGAAGAGTATGAATGCTAATTGTACCTGTAGCACGCTGGTTGTACATACGACGGATGCATCCTCTCTCACGCCCATCTCTGCCAGTCCCACGTTTGATGCCAAACTCCAACAGTCTCAGCCTTGTTGATTCATCCATTGCAGTGTCATTATCCACCAGGCGATCATTAATTGTCCTTATGAATCCCTCCCTTATCCATGTCCAGTGTCCATATTATGGGTGTGTGGCCGTTTGACCGACCACTTGAGCATTTATTCGTGCTAGAGTCTAGTCATAATGATTAAATATAAAACTACCATTCGCTATAACAAACAAGCAAGATTTTTAACTAACATAAAAAAAAAATAACACGAGACATTAAGGGTAGAGTACAAAGTGGTAGAAATCGGCTAGGTCAGCTTTTGACAATGCACGCCAATTTACGCGGCAGTTGTCATAGAAATGTGGTGATGTAGGTAGAGACAGCCACATCACGCCATGAGAGCATGATATTTGACCAATAATTTAGCAAATAGAATAAACCCCAACCAATGAGAACGTAGCCAGCTCAAGCTAACTTCGAAATTGTCGGCAAGAAATTAGTTTACCGGCAGTCCTGAAGAAAAGAGCAGTGTTGCAAGACGTGCAACGACAGTCTAGCTCTTTTAGTTGAAGTTCTCAACATTTTTTGTGCCTACAATTCAGATATGTGTAGTTGTACACATGGAAATAGTATTGTTATACAATTTACAAGTAAGTAAATTTTCGCCCCGCCAATGTTTATTTCAGCTCAGTTGTGCATTATGAAAATACCGATAAGCCTAACTGAAAGGAAGAAAATGAAGGATATATAAGAAAAATGGTCTATTAAGCTTGAACTAGAGAATAAAGCAAATGAAGAAAACTACAAAGGAAAGAAAGTAAATATGAGACTTTGATAATCAAGGAAAATTGAAGAATATGAACATGGTAACGAATATTATGAGAAATTTTTGGATGAGAGTGAAAGACAGGAAATATGTTAATCATGAACAGAACATACAACCAGTTTCGTCTGATGTATAAAATTGTATAATTTGTTAAAACTTTTTTGAAAACCAGTTTGATGTTAAATAAAGCATTTTAAATGAACAAGGTTGTTGAGGATTATTTGCCTGTTGGATAGCATAGACACATTGTCCAGGTTCACAAATCTTATCCACTAAAGCTCTCCTCGTTCACCACCTGTAGAAGGATTGAACGGACCTCATACACAGATAGGGTCTAAGTAATTAACACCTCTGGCGAGCTACAAGCCAGTACTACCAAGACAGGCTTAGACATGTACTAAATAAGAAAAGGAAAAGGAAGTTCTAACAAATAAAAACTACACTGGGAGCCCCGCCACATATATGGATAATTGGTGCCGTACCCAGTCCCACAAGGAAACACTGGATGAGACGGCTACACAACTCTTAATTGATGCCCTGGAACCAGTCTTGACACTTTGATAACAAGTCTTCCGGTTACATATCTTCTTAATCGGTGCCTGCTCCAGTCTTAAAGTAAGCACCACGGTTACATATCTTCTTAATTGGTGTGTTACTGTCCCCACGGTTACAGGTGCTCTCGAGGCCAGTCTGTCAGCTCTCTCATTGCCACGTAACCCTGCATGAACAGGACAGTAGATACACACCAGTTCCTGAAGATTTGAGGATTCTATTGATGTTTTCAATTCCTGCCGCAGCCATCCGTTCTGAACTTTCCGAAGCATGGCTTGAGAGTCTGACAATATAACTGCACTGGGTGATGAAGTTTCAGACAGCCACCACAGTGCTGCAGTAACTGCCGCTACCTCCATTCTCATGCTGGAGGTTGTCATCATGTAGGCTCCACTCTGTTCAGCGACGACCCTGCCCTTTATTCTCGCAGAGAAGCCCATCCTGATTTATTACCACGCATTACAGACCCATCAGTATACACAATGATGTCATCATCCCTAGCATGATCACTTACCAGCTGATTAATCTCCAGCTCTGCTCTTCCATTGCCCCAAGATCTGCACTCTCTGCCAAGGCTAATGATGACCTACTGGTAGTTTATCCAGTTCTTCCCTGACTTACTCCACTCTTCCCCTTTGGATACATTTTCAACCCTAGCCACCTAACCAATCGTAGCTTCTGCTTGTGCCATCCATGATATCTTCCTCTCGATTCTTGCTCATTTGATGTCAGCTACGTTCTCATGTAGTGGGTGTAAAAAGGAAGCTAACTTTCAATAACCCTACAGATACGACGCCATTCCTCCGCCCGTCTTCCTTCTGTTTACAAGTTGGAGTCATCACGCACTGTCGCGATATTTTGGTCCCCGAAATGAAATTATTTTTAGTTCTCATTAGCTATCTACATGTGCTGCTTGACTTTCCGAGTGCTGGTAAGTTACTTGTCTCACGAATTTTGCGTGCGTGGCTAAATTCCTTCTTTCTGACCTACGTGGCAGGGTGTCTGTCATTAACCTTCTCATTCATTAACCGGCATCACAAGTATACAATGAATGTAGTTAGGTAGAAAAGGCTACCTCCTGCCTGGAACGCTGGGATAAAGAGCGCATAAAAAGTCAATATAACAGTTAAGTCTCACTCCGTGTGGCGGTATTGTGGCCCGTTTAAATATCTCTTTTGATTCGCTCACTATCCGTGGCGAAAGAGAGAAAAGTAACTACTAGTCTCCTATAAGTAGTAGATAATACATATAGGTGATAATAACAGATAACTCAATAGTTCTCCAGGAACATTCCTCTAATTAGAAATTTAGGCTCGTGAAAGGAGTAAGAAATACCTGGCAGAAACTATGGGACAGAACTTAGAGAGAGCGATGGGTACAGATAAAGAAGAATAGATGTCTGCTCCATATCTTTATTTCTACCACTGCTGTCCTGAATTATCTGAGACCACTGAAATTCAAAATAGATCAGATCCGACAATGATATCTGATAGACTGTGGCTCGACGATGCCCCCTTCCTGACGTACAGTCGAGGATTAGCATATTCGTACTTACTTAGTCGTTCCCCTTCTACCGTGAGGTGTAGAGATGTGGAAGAGAGAGAGAGCGCCAGACTATCCTATCGGTGTGGTAAAGTGGGATGTTATAAATATTTATAGGGGACTTAGTGTACTGACTGAGATCAGCTGTGAAGGTATCTGTATCTAATAGGTGTAGTGTTTTACAGATAACCTTACTTGCTACCACATTTATACCTCAGTCAGAATTATTCTGGAATATTGTGATGACTACGTTAAATGTCTAGGGTTATGTAAATGATGAAGTGTAAGTCACAACAACAACAGACAGATAAACAATTTAATTTATTCCACCACACTTGACAACACTGTGACACTTACACACATTTAACACTCTATAAGACTATCTTAAATGAGTCACTGGTAAAGTTTCAAATATATATGTATTAATTACTTTCACTAATATATATCCTGATTCAACTACACAGTGAACCAGGAATCACAATCAAATGTAATCACAATTTATATGTACATAATTTATAAATATGAACCTTGTAGTGACATATTTTATTAGTATTATCCTATGTGTGTCAGTTGTGTAGTAGTACTATGAGGTAATACTGGTTTTGTTTTTCAAGCTATGTTGTTATTTGTCATCATGACTTCAAGTGTTTGTTTATCTTGGAAATAGTATGGGGAATCTTCACCGTTCCTATCAATTTAAACAATGTATTGACCCTCAGTTTTACTATAATGTCAAGTTTTGAGGGGGACACATAATGTTGAGCTCCTCTGGCCACAGAGGCTTAACTTTCGTGATGGCGGCAGGAAAAGACTCCTCTGCTCGATTGCTCCCCTGTGTTCTGGAGACACCTCACTGGTCGCTATCTGGACCCAGGAGTATGCTGTCAGCCTCCAGATTCAGCAAATCTCACACCAGGTGCCGCTCAATAACTTTATGACCACGGTCCCTGAAACAAGAAGGTTGTACCTCCTACTTCATAACTAATTTATAATCTATTTCCAGACTGAACACAATACATAACAAACACTGAGTTCAGAGCGGTAGGCCAACTGTCAGCTTCATCTGAAACAATTTACACCAGTATACTCCTCCCTGATGGTTACTACGCCTCTGCAATTCCAGCCTTAGTTCTTTCTAGTCAATAAGATAGGTGTCAGTATACTGTTTGGCAATTCCATGCAGTTTTACTTTTCTCCGACACCTTCTGTTCAGGTTGGAGCACTATATAGGCCTTGCCTCCTGTTCGCTACTGAACCACACACATATACATACATAAATTATCAATTTACATTCAATTTTCATTAAAAAGATATTGAATATATCAAGCTTACCACAATTCATGGAATAATACACAGTTACGTTGACTGGCAATGAATATAGCACAATTTCGATCTGCCGATGTCCCAGGCTTTTATTTAGAAAAATATGCACTGGCGCTCAATGCACTGGTTTTTTAGTAAGTTTATTTGAAAATGTGGTACTGAACTGACGCTCCTAATTGCCTATATTGGCGGGTCTTACCAATCGAGCCATGTTTACACAAGCGTTTGAAAAAAAGTACCCTTCCTTCCGTCTCCCCTGGAACCCAATTACATAAATTTAAGGGAGCTAGGTGGCTGCGTTCAAAATGTGCATTTTCTTCTACCTCCTGTTCACTTCGAATACGATGTGGTGTCTGGGTACTGTCAGGCTTTCAAACGTAAACCAGTATAATGTCATGTTTCCCAATAAGCGTTTTTCAGGTTTTTAAACCTAACTCTCGTATGGGTAGTGTTTTTTTTTTTCACTGTCGATTTGAAAAAAAAAATTAGTGCTTGTGGCCTTACACACGTGATGACTTTAATTGTATAGCGAGACGCGTGTTTAGTGTTGCATGCGTTCCTGCTTTCAGCCCTCCCTTCTCTTTCTATCCTAAGTTCATCTGTCTTTTCGTTTATGTTAACTTAGTGTATAAAATGACATGAATGGAATATTAAATATAGGTCAGCTTGCGTATCTCAAGGTTTTTCTTAGAAAGGCAGTACACGTTTTATTGTGTTGTGGAAACGCGTGTATGCTGCAGTAGGCTTTTACTATCAACGTGGAACGTTACAATTTGCAGACGAAGTAGAAAACAAGGGGGATTTCGAGTACAGTCATTGTGACAGCACTGTTCTTTACCATTCTTCTTTCCTTTTATTGAAGTTATTTGTTAGGCTTTACATTTACTTTTTAATTTATATATGTGGATTAGAATTTCACACGACAAATTCTCCCCACTTGAAACAGACGTTATATGTCAGTCTATAATTCTATATACAAATAGAGAAATTTATTATCCTTCCTGGGGCTTAGGGTGATTCTCATCACACGGATGGCGGCTTAAAAAATCCGCTCCCAGATTTGTTTTTCCACTTATATACTCTATGCTAAACTCATATGGCTGCATCAGTAATGACCAACGGAGTAATCTAGAATTTTCATGTCTAGCCTGCGCTAGAAACGACAAGGGTTTGTGATCCGTTTGCAACTTAAATGCCTTCCCATACAGATAAATATTGAATTTCTTTATCGCCCATATTACTGCAAGACATTCGTTTTCGCTAGTTGAGTAGTTGGTTTCAGCTTTATTCAACTTTCTGCTAGCATATGCCACTGGGCTTAATTCCCCATCCAATGCATCTGATTTCTGTAGCAGAGTCGCACCTAACCCAATATTACTGGCATCAGTCCTTACAATGAATTCTTGACTTAAGTCAGGTAATTTCAAAATAGGTTTGCTTGTGAGCTTTTCCTTCAATTCCTGGTAAGCGAATTCTCATTGTGGAGTCCATGTAATTCGATCTGGATTTCCTTTACGTGTCAAATCAGTTAACGGTGCACATATGGAATTAAAATTTTTGATATACTTTTGGTAGAAACCACATCCTTTACTCAGATCCACTTTTGAGAAATATTTAGCTTTATTTAGTCTGGCAAACAACTGATTTGTATCCGGCAATGGATCCACCTGTCCTTCTGTAATAGCATTCAGTCTCCTGTAATCTATACAGAGTCTATGTTCTCCAGAGGGTTTCCTTAAAAGTACAACACTGGAACTATACGAAGATTCACTGTGTGAAATAATTCCTTCCTTCAACAAATAGTCTATCTCTTCCTTCAAAGCTTTCTCCTTAGCAAAAGGAATCGAATAGGGTTTCATACAGACAGGTGTGGGGTCTATCAGTTTCATATCATATTCCAATAAGTTTGTATGCCCCGGTCGGTCTGTTAACACCTCTGTATGATTATCTAGAACCTGTTGCACTCTCTCTTTCTGATTTTTCGTTAAATGTGTACTGATTTTCACCTGTGCCGCTGTCTCACAGGGATGTAATGGATATTCAAATGATGAAAGTGGTTCCTATTTTCATTTCCATGGCAATGGACAAGGTTAACAAGTGTGTCTCTTCCTGATTTTCTCTTTCCAAATATTTCTTCAGGAGATTCACATGATAGATTTTTTCTTTCCCCTTCTTATCTATCTTATAATTGGTTCTAGACACCTTCTCTAGAACTGTATATGGACCTTGCCATCCAATTTGTAACTTATTCTGACTACCGGGGAGAAGAAGCAGTACCTTCTCTCCCACAGCCAAATCTCTGTCTTTAGCCTTCCTGTTATAATAGGCAGCATGTTTCTTCCTGGCTTGTTTCAAATTTTCATTGGCAAGTTTCCAGCCAGTTTTTAAACGAGTGGTCAGCTCATTCACATATTGGTATGAGGATGTAATATTTTCCTCTGCCTTTTCATCAGTCCACGTTCTTAACAGAGCTTCATATGGACCTTTAATTTTGTGGACCTATTTGTCCATGCACAGGTATGGTCTCTTCCACTCGAAGCTCTATAGTGATGATTTTTCTTCCCAGAATTATCATTCACAAAACGACCGCTACCAATTCTTTTCTTGGGGCTTTCTCCCCACTTAAAATTCTTGATGAGAGATTTCCTCTCTACATCCTCTTCCTCCAGTTTGTTTAAGTCCGATTGAGGGATTGTCGGCTTATCCTGGGGTAAGACATCTTTTTGCACTCGCCGCATAGTGGCCATTGTAAAACAGTTAAGTGAAGCTTGTCCGTGAAAAGGGGCTTCCCATTCCATTTGGTCCACTTTATGAAATTTATTTTTCTTTTCCGTGTCAGGCCTTCGTTTGCCCCGTGGCGTGTGGAGGTCCTGATCACTGTTCCCACTTGTGGGTGTTCCCTCATGTGCTATGCTACACCTTTCTACAAAATTCTCAATGTCCCACCTTGCCTTGGGCCAATAATAATTGTGAGCCACCTTTTGGATGATGGTACCTATTTTCTCATGGTCCCCATCTTTTTTCACATGTAGGCTCCTTATTAATTCTGCCCTATATCTCTTTGGAAGAACCAACTGTCCGTGACCATGGGATCTAGTTCCGGCCTTCCTATACATCAACTTATTTTTCATGTAAAAATCTCCCTTGTCTGGAGTAGTATGACAAGTTGACAATTTCCTGAAACAAGGCTTGAGGGTCTTATCCCCAGCCTGTGCCTTCCTCATCTCTTCTGGAGTGGTATCTAACATAATATCCTCCTCCTTTCTTGAGGTCGACCTGACCTGAAGGGTGGCCATAACTATAGGGTTCCTTCTGCAACGGTCAGTGTCATGATTGTTCATCTTACAATTTTTACACCACCTCCTTCCTTGGTTGAAAGATTTTCATCATATTTCCTTTCATCGAATTGTGGGGTTTTATTTTTATTGTCATACCGTGGCCTATCAAACTGGTGCTTACCTTTGTTTTGATCTCTAGGATCAAATTTATTAAAGTTCTGTGGTGCCCTAAAATTATCCACCTGTTTCTTTTTATTACCTGATACCTCTGCCTGAGCTGCTTGATACCTTTCAGCAACATTTAGCAACTCACCCAGCCTCTCTGCACCTTGTTCCATGAGAAACTTTCTCAGGTCTGGAGCCATGGACTCTCTTAATTGTTCTATAAGGACCATTTCCTTAAGATCTTGGGTTTTCCCCCAGAGAAGTCCATTTCTCCAAGTATGTCTCTAACCGTGCAGAGAACTGGTGATAGGTTTCACCTGACAGTAGTTTAGCATTCCTAAATTTTTTTTCTATACAATTCTGCGTTCTTTTCATATCTTAACAAAAGAGCCTGCTTTAGCATGTCATAATTTTCTTGATCACCTCTGTTCATTTTGGCAAAAACTTCATAAGCTGCCCCACGAAGACCTTGAGATAACTTTAAGCTCCACCGTTCTCTCTCTAACCCATACGTGGTAGCTAATAGTTCATATCTATTTAGATAGCTCTCAATATCATCGTCTTTCTCAACAAAATGATCTAAATGAAAATTCATAGCTGAGGTTGAGGCTCCCTGACTAGCAGTGGCATCAGAGGCAAAGGGACTGGCACCATTTTCAGGAGCATGGCCTTGAAACTCAAACTCCCTTAGTCGTAACTCATGTTCCCTTTGTAATCTCTTATCCTCTCTTTCTGCTTCCCTCTCTGCAGCTAATCTCTTGTCTTCCCTTTCTGCAGCTAATTTCTTCTCTTCCCTTTCTGCAGCCTGTCTTCTTTCCTCGGCTTCCCTTTCTGCAGCTAATTGCTTCTCTTCTCTTTCTGCCTCCAATTTCTTAGCCTCAGCCTCAATCTGCAGCCTCTTAATTTCCTTTTCAGCCTCTAACTTTCTTTCGGCCTCTTTTTCTAATCTTCTTTCTTCCCGTTCAATATATTTGTCACATTCAGCAGTGACATAAGCAATCATAATTTGCCCGTCCATTCCTAACTCTTTTGCAGTCTGTACAGCAGCAGATCGAAATTGTGCCAAGTCGGCCATTGTCTAACATGCAAATGTAAACAATTCAATCTATCAATATTTATCTAATGACAACCACAGGCACTGAGAGCTCAACCTTATTTATGTCCACCCAAGGATACCTTTTAATTCTTATTATTCCCAATATCTATAACAAGAGAAAGTTCAATATCCCGGGAGCGAGACCCCAATATATGTGGTAAAGTGGGATGTTATAAATATTTATAGGGGACTTAGTGTACTGACTGAGATCAGCTGTGAAGGTATGTGTATCTAATAGGTGTAGTGTTTTACAGATAACCTTACTTGCTACCACATTTATACCTCAGTCAGAATTATTCTGGAATATTGTGATGACTACGTTAAATGTCTAGGGTTATGTAAATGATGAAGTGTAAGTCACAACAACAACAGACAGATAAACAATTTAATTTATTCCACCACACTTGACAACACTGTGACACTCACACACATTTAACACTCTATAAGACTATCTTAAATGAGTCACTGGTAAAGTTTCAAATATATATGTATTAATTACTTTCACTAATATATATCATGATTCAACTACACAGCGAACCAGGAATCACAATCAAATGTAATCACAATTTATATGTACATAATTTATAAATATGAACCTTGTAGTGACATATTTTATTAGTATTATCCTATGTGTGTCAGTTGTGTAGTAGTACTATGAGGTAATACTGGTTTTGTTTTTCAAGCTATGTTGTTATTTGTCATCATGACTTCAAGTGTTTGTTTATCTTGGAAATAGTATGGGGAATCTTCACCGTTCCTATCAATTTAAACAATGTATTGACCCTCAGTTTTACTATAATGTCAAGCTTTGAGGGGGACACATAATGTTGAGCTCCTCTGGCCACAGAGGCTTAACTTTCGTGATGGCGGCAGGAAAAGACTCCTCTGCTCGATTGCTCCCCTGTGTTCTGGAGACACCTCACTGGTCGCTATCTGGACCCAGGAGTATGCTGTCAGCCTCCAGATTCAGCAAATCTCACACCAGGTGCCGCTCAATAACTTTATGACCACGGTTCCTGAAACAAGAAGGTTGTACCTCCTACTTCATAACTGATTTATAATCTATTTCCAGACTGAACACAATACATAACAAACACTGAGTTCAGAGCGGTAGGCCAACTGTCAGCTTCATCTGAAACAATTTACACCAGTATACTCCTCTCTGATGGTTACTACGCCTCTGCAATTCCAGCCTTAGTTCTTTCTAGTCAATATGATAGGTGTCAGTATACTGTTTGGCAATTCCATGCAGTTTTACTTTTCTCCGACACCTTCTGTTCAGGTTGGAGCACTATATAGGCCTTGCCTCCTGTTCGCTACTGAACCACACACATATACATACATAAATTATCAATTTACATTCAATTTTCATTAAAAAGATATTGAATATATCAAGCTTACCACAATTCATGGAATAATACACAGTTACGTTGACTGGCAATGAATATAGCACAATTTCGATCTGCCGATGTCCCAGGCTTTTATTTAGAAAAATATGCACTGGCGCCCAACGCACTGGTTCTTTAGTAAGTTTATTTGAAAATGTGGTACTGAACTGACGCTCCTAATTGCCTATATTGGCGGGTCTAACCAATCGAGCCATGTTTACACAAGCGTTTGAAAAAAAGTACCCTTCCTTCCGTCTCCCCTAACAACAAAAGATAGTATTTGTAGCCCGACTAATCGTGTTTAGCCTTACATTTACTTTCCGCCAATCAAATAGGATTTAACATGGGGACCTATTTCCCGTACAATGGTGGTGTCAAAATCTGCCACTGAGCGATTCTGATTTTGGGGTTGTCTGACACCCTCACTATTTCTTTTGGCTATAATTTGTTAATTCCTAGACTATTTGCGTAACGTTTAACATATTCTTTGTCAGCAAGTCCTAAGGAACCCAATTATATAAATTTAAGGGAGCTAGGTGGCTGCGTTCAAAATGTGCATTTTCTTCTACCTCCTGTTCACTTCGAATACGATGTGGTGTCTGGGTACACTTCGAATACGATGTGGTGTCTGGGTACTGTCAGGCTTTCAAACGTAAACCAGTATAATGTCATGTTTCCCAATAAGCGTTTTTCAGGTTTTTAAACCTAACTCTCCTATGGGTAGTGTTTTTTATTTTCACTGTCGATTTGAAAAAAAAAATTAGTGCTTGTGGCCTTACACGCGTGATGACTTTAATTGTATAGCGAGACGCGTGTTTAGTGTTGCATGCGTTCCTGCTTTCAGCCCTCCCTTCTCTTTCTATCCTAAGTTCATCTGTCTTTTCGTTTATGTTAACTTAGTGTATAAAATGACATGAATGGAATATTAAATATAGGTCAGCTTGCGTATCTCAAGGTTTTTCTTAGAAAGGCAGTACACGTTTTATTGTGTTGTGGAAACGCGTGTATGCTGCAGTAGGCTTTTACTATCAACGTGAAACGTTACAATTTGCAGACGAAGTAGAAAACAAGGGGGATTTCGAGTACAGTCATTGTGACAGCACTGTTCTTTACCATTCTTCTTTCCTTTTATTGAAGTTATTTGTTAGGCTTTACATTTACTTTTTAATTTATATATGTGGATTAGAATTTCACACGACAATCGGCTGTCTTCCTCCTGGCCTGGTTCCATTCTAGTCCTCAGTCCTTCAAAGATTGTCTAATGTTGTCGGACACTGGGTCGTCCTGGAGGTCTGGATCCCTGGCTCTAAGTTTCCCATGCTTGTTGTGGTAGCCGATCGTCTCCATTCTGTAGACATGGCCAAACCATCTTAGTTGGGATTGTTCTACTTGGGTTTGCAGGGGTTGGGATTTTAGGCCTTGACATATCGTCTGGTTGCGGACCATGTCTCTTCTTGTTACTTCAACCACCTTCCTCGGATACCTCCTTTCTGAGATTTGGATCTGGCTTTTGTGGGTTGTAGTCATTGCCCATGACTCGCATCCATACGTCAAAACTGGGACATAGGTGGAGCGGTATACAGCTATCTTCGTTTTCTTACCAACCTCTCTCTTGCGGAGGAATCCTCGATTTATGGCCTGAAAAAGTCTCCCAGCTACTGCTGGGAGTAAGGATAGGTGAAGTGAGTTCTAATAATAAGAGTGTATAATAACTGGTCACAACGTACTTGTTACAACAGTGAATTATGAATTGAACAATACTCTGCGGTTATATTATATAAATATAACGAATAACATTTATTAAGATTTGTGTTCAACACTTTGAGATAATATAATAACCTAAATTCAGACAAGTGATCATATTACAAATCAAATCAAACAAATGTATTAATGAGTATTACACAAGCCTTTATATACTACCTAAGGTGGAGGGAGGAATAAGGTGCTAGCTACCTTCCCCTTCACCGCTAAGGCTATGCCACTGGTGTCCTAAATAACACATCAAAAACTACCCACAGGATCGTATTGCCAGAGGCATGACACAACAACAGTGGGTGACATATGACTAACGCTCATGAACAGCTTATATCCCGTTTATTCAATTAAACACATGGCCACACCTGGCCTGATGAAAATACAACATTACGACTATATACGTACCACAACAGAGAATACATGTACTAATATCAATCTACAGAACAGGTAATCTGGCTACCACAATCGTAAAATGGACACCGCGCCATCACGCGGGAAAAAACCGACATAGTAACACTGATTATGAAAATTCACGACAGAAAGTTAGTATGTACCAAACTCAGCGCTACGCAAATAACCACTTCCCTGGAATTCCTAATAGCAGAAATAGCTAACACTAGAAATAGGGCTCAAATGGCGGGCACCGCGTCACTCTCCTAGATATCACAGACAGCCGAAGCTGGCATACCAAAAACTGCGTCCGCCATGGATCGCAGTCCAATTTCCACTGACTTTACTCGCGCCAGACTTGCGCATTGAGTTACTTCCGCTGATCACATGACTATCAGGACGGCTTTCGAAGTCTAACAATCTAGAAATACGGCCTATAAATACGCCGTGACAATGAGTATTGTTTCCACTAAATATTACATTTAATTAGATCATCCTAGACAGGGATTGTTGAGTGATAATTTTGTTAATTTTAGAGAAATGTAATTACAAAGTCCTATGTAGAGTTAAACTTTGCATTTAAATCAGAATACAAATAGCCGTGAATTGATTTTCGGTCCCTTAGGACTTATCTGTGCTTTGCTCATCCTTTGGCTGGGGTGACTCTCTTTTTCTATAAACCCCTTGCTCTGTTTCCACGATGGGCTATCGGGACACTGTGTTTGCCTTTCTTGACAGTGTGCTACGAACACCAGCTTCTAATGCCAACAGAGACTGTAAATAAAATATAGATAACCGGGAGGCGGTTAAAAATGTAACTATACTGAAGCACATTAAAAACGCACCACTATTATATATACTGATGCCGAGAAGCTGGCAAAAAAAAGTGTGGGAATGGATTTTCCCCGTGTTTGCCATGAGGTAGAGAGCGAATGGCTGCTGGAATGGAAAGTGCAAGATTCAACCCATGGGTGTGTGTACAGACTACATGAAAACGATGAAAGTTACACGTGCAACACGATTCTCAACAGCTATGACCCTGAAAATGTGTACGCGTTGTGGCAGTATACTCGGTATAAAAAGGCCGTTGAGACAAAACACCCAGTACATGTGCTTGAAATGCCACGACTATCTGAAAACGACCGCCAACGAGCCATTGGTATGTTGGAGACCGGAATGAGCTCGCGGGCCATTGCCAGAAGGATGAATTGCCACCACAGCACTATTGTACGTCTCAATGAACGTTACGGAACCACTGGCAGTGCCCGGGATAGACTTCGGAGTGGCCAACCACGAGTTACTACCCCTGTGCAAGATCGTCATATTGTGCTGAGTCACCTAAGGAATTGACTCTCCCGGCAAGTCAAACAGCAAGAGCAATAGTGGGTAGACATGGGCAAGTCTCTCGAATGACAGTCATACGACGACTCAGAGATACAGGCCTTACTGCAAGACGACCTTATGTTGGGCCTAACTTGACTCACAGACATCGTGAGCAGCGCCTGCAATGGGCAGAGCAACATATCAGATGGACTAGACTGCAGTGGAATGCTGTCCTATTCACAGACGAGAACAGATTCAACATATCCTTTGCAGATGGACGTATGCGGATTTAGCGACGGTGTGAAGAGCGCTTTGCAGATTGCTGTGTCAACCGATTTCGAGGTGGCAGTATTCACATTTGGGGAGTATTCAGTTTTCACCATCGCTTGCCTCTTCACGTCTTCCGTGGAAATGTTAATGCTGTGACATATCGAGATGAGGTTCTGGATGCACTGGTTGCTCCTGCGTTCACAATTTATCCAGACTTGCAGCTTCTCCAGCAGGATAACGCACGTGCATTTTTTTTGTATTTTTGGTTTTCTCCCTTGCCTGCACAGAATGCAATGAATTTCATAACAATCAAATGTACAAATTAATGACCAGCATGGATTCATAGGAAAATGAATAAAGATTCCAAATATGTAAACTTGTACACACTTATATTTACATTTCACACTCTGTTCCTGGATTATACAGGTGGTGCGTTTTTAATGTGCTTCAGTATATAATTCAGAGATATGTCTCGTCCCCCGTCAGTAATTACCCCTTTCTCAGAGTGTAGTGGGCATATTACTTTATCAGTTTTACCACATATATACTGTAAGTCAAAGGTTAGGACATAAAAAAACGTCTGACAGTTTCTGGTGCAATTGGAAATTGTCACATAAAAAAAGCTTTATAAGGTTCCTGTTGTCAGAAAACGCATATATAAATATACAAGGTCAGAACGACATATACAGAAGGCACAGGTCACAGAACTTCCCAGAAGTTGTTTTCTGGTCGGCGTTACCAGAGATGGCCTTTCTATAGTAGTTTCGTCTGAAGAAGCTTTCAGAATTGGTACTCTTGCTAAAAACTTTTAGCTAGGAGTGCACTAGATAATTAACTAGTGTTTTAGAATTTGCTATGGCCAATGCTTACAAAACTGATTTTATTGCTATTCTGACTTTTGCACTGGTGATATAGAGCTCATCGTAGACAGTAGTTGAGAGAGTGCTGAAATATTGTATGTACTGTATGTTGCAATATGCTTATTGTCACAATGTTGTTTGCGCATAAATGGGCGCTGAACTTAACTGAGAGTTACTGTAAGATTTTTAATAAGTACACTTTTGTGCACTATTATTGAACATAGAGGCCAAGGTCTTAATGTATTAACCACTCGATTTGTAGATTGGTATATGACGTTTGCTTTTTGATGGGTCCTTAGTGATGAGGTAGATTGGTAAATAACTTCTCATGGAGGACCAACGCCTTGTCAATGGTCTGACACATTATTGTATAGTCCTGTTTTATATTATAGCTTCCGAAGGAAGCCTATTCTAGGACTGGTATTAAGAAATGAATAATAATATTCAAACTTACGTGGACGTGGAAGAAATACACCGTAAAAACCGGAGTTAAAACCTTCCATTGTCACCGAAGTGACAGAAGTTATTCTGGATCACAGCAATCCAGCATTGAAATATTAATTGACTATAATCTGCATGTATTATGAACAAATTCGATGACCTGATGACTGGACGTAGAACCGCATTTTACCATTTAATCATCATTGAAAAATAAACCTCTGTTTGATGTGAAAACCCCTCAGCTTTTATGGTCCGTTAAAGATGAAGTTGGCTGTTACAAGTTGTTCTTCCTTTTTGAACCAGTGAGAAAACCAGGGACGATTAAGTGTTACTACACACTCACGTTTTGGCATTCGCGTCTTATCACTGTACCTTCATCAGTGATATAAACAAAATTGGGAAGAACTTTACCGCTATTAGTGGACATTTTAATACTACCCTAACGGTTGTTGAAAGCAGACATCAAAGCGGTACGGGATCTTAACACTGTACTTTTATGTGGTTTTTGTGAGATCGACGGGGTGGTCTCTGACGTCTTCATGTCCGCTACAAAAATGAGATGTTCCTTCGTTCCTTGAACAAGAAACTTAAGACATAAATGAGTCTAATCTTACACGACTAACGCTGGAAATCCGATATGTTTTTCCTCACACCCGAAAATTGAGTTTTGTCCAGATAGCCTGGGCAAGGTACCGCCCACTGACTCGAATGCTACATTACTTGCGTGGGAAAGGCGAAATAATTTAAGGGACCGTGATAGAGAGAAAACTTAAGGAAAGCGGTAATAGAGAGAGAAGGAAAAACCATTAAACAAAGGAAAAATAATTCACGAAAACATTCCGTCACACTCCCATCAAACATTGGAACACACGCTGATAATGATATGTCTGTCTGTCTGTCTGTCTGTCTGTCTGTCTGTCTGTCTGTCTGTCTCTCTCTCTCTCTCTCTCTCTCTCTCTATATATATATATATATATATATATATATATATATATATATATATATATATATATATATATGTATGTATGTATGTATGTATGTATGTATGTATGTATGTATGTATGTATATATATATATATATATATATATATCTATATATATATATATATATATATATATATATATATATATATATATATATATATATATATATATATATATATATATATATATATATATATTGTGGTAAGTTGGGATTATATAAATAGTTATAGGGGACTTAGTGTACTGACTGAGATCAGCTGTGAAGGTATCTGTATCTAATAAGTGTAGTGTGTTACAGATGACCTTACTTTGCTACCACATTTAGACCTCAATCAGACTTATTCTGGAATATTGTGATGACTACGTTGAATGTATAGGGTTATGATAGTGATGAAGTGTAAGTTCACAACAACCAACAGACAGATAAACACTTTTATTAAGTTCCAAAACACTTTACAACAATATGACAAGCACATATATATAACACTCTAGAAGACTAGCTTAAGTAAGTCAAGTGTTAACTTTTAAATTATGTATTAGTTTCTTCAATAATAGATATCCTGATCCAACTACAGAGTGAATCAGGAATCACAATCAAATGTAAACACAATGTTTATGTACAAAATTTATACAAAGGATCTTTGTCCTGACATACAATATTATTACAATATGTGTGTAGGGCTGTGATGTAGTACTATGAGGTAATACTGGCTTTTGAAGCTAGGTTGTTGTTTGTCATCACGACTTCATGTGTTTGTTACTGGTGGAAATAATATTGAAGGGTTCACAGTTCTTTTTATTTGTAAACCATAACTGTCCCTCTTGATTTATTATTACAGTCAATTTTAGGGTGTGTTATACAAGGGTGAGCTGCTCTGGCTGACGAATTCTTAACTTATGTGTCGGCGGCAGGAAAACTGTCTTCTCTGCTCGCTTGCTTCTCAGTTATCTTGAAATACACCACTTGTCGATATATTGGACAAGGAGTCTGCTGCCAGCCCTCTGGATCCAGCAAAACTCAGACCAGGTGCTGCTCTAATACTTCAGTACCACGGTCCCTGAAATAAGAAGGTTGTACCTCCTTCTTCAGAACTAATATATAGCCTTATCCCAGGCTTTTATTTAGAAAAATATTAGCTTGCTCTCAACGCACTTGCTTTTCACAAAATGTATTTTCAAAACTGGCCCTGAACTGACGCTTCTATTTGACTATATCAAACGTTCTAACCAATGAGACCATGTTTACAAGAGCCTTTGAAAAAATGTTACCTATCCTACACGTTGCCATTAACCACAATAATAGTATTTGCAGTTCGACTAATAAGATTTCGCCTTACAAATTACTACAGCCAATCAAATCGTATCTAACTTGTTGGCCTCATTTCCCCTAAAGCAGTGTTTTTCACACATGCCATTATGAGCAAATATGATCTTGTGCTGTCAGACAACCCCACTATAGTATTTTGGCTATAATTGGTTAATTACTAGCCTATTTGCGTAACACATAACATATTCTTTGTCAGCATGTCCTAAGGCAGACAAATATATAAGTTTAATGAGGCTAAGTGGCTTTGTTCAAAATATGTATTATTATAGGACAGTCGTGTATTTGTTTTTTTACCATCCGTTCACTTCTATATCATAGGATGTCTTCTGTTCTGTCAGGCTAATGTCAGGAGCTTAGACATAAATCAGTAGAATGTCAGGTTTCCCAATAAGATTTTAAACCTGTTTTCAAAACCTAACCTTGTATCGTTAGTGTTTTTTATTTACTGTTTATTTGAAAAAATCAGGTCTTCGTGCTTTTCGCGTGGGATTGGCGTTCACTATTAATCGCGAGACGACGTGGTAATATTGCATGCGTTCCTCCGTGCATCTCTCTCTCTCTCTCTCTCTCTCTCTCTCTCTTCTAAGCCCGTCTGTCTTTTAGGTTAACGTATTGCGTATAATGACATTAATGCTAGTATTTGTATCTAGGTCATTATGCAGTTTGCGTATCTCAAGGTTTTCTAAGAAACACAGTACCAGTTTTATTTTTAGACACGCGTGTAGTTTATACAGACGGAGCAGAAATAAGGGTTTTCTTGTTCAGCCATATGGCGTTCTACAACACAGGCGTACGCTATTGTGACCGCACTGTTCTTTTACCATCCTTCTTTCTTTCTATTGAATTACTTCGTTAGGCTTTACATTTATTTTCTAATTTATATATGTGGATTAGAATTTTTCACCACACACATATATACAGTATTTTGCAAAAAAAAATGGCAGTCATATTTTCGCAACGCAGCACACCCATAGAAGCAAATAATAATAAAAACTGTATGTCCAGAGGAAGATTGGTATCTCCCCTATCTAATAACAGTGGTTTCAGTACAATATAATGTTGCCTTCTCCAGCAAGGCAAGCCTGGATGCGGCGAGGCATACTTCTCACAAGTGTTTGTAGGTAATTGTGAGTCAGACTGTCCCAGTATTTTTCAGCTTCCTTCTTCAATTGTTCAACGTCTCTGAGTCCACTCTTTTTTAATGATTCTTGAGTAGTGCCCAGACGTTTTCAATTGGGTTTAGGTCGGGACTGTTGCTGGGCCACTTCAGCACTATCACATTCTTCTCTTGCAGCCATGCTTTGGTGGTATGAACTGTATGCTTTGGGTCATTGTCATGTTGAAATGTGCACACATCGGGTACATGACCTGCATAAATGGCAGAAGGTGTCCCTCTAGTATGTCGATGTACCTTTCTTTCGTGAGAATTCCTGTGAAAACACACAGTGGGGTGGCACCTCTTGCTGACACCCCTCCCCAAAGATGGAATTTCTGGGTATGTTTCGGTCGCTGGTACACAGGCATTACAGAGTCTTTCGTCCAAATATTTATTTGAGCAGGATAAGACCAAACAGAACATTCATCTGAAAAAATCACATTGTCCCATGACAAATTTTTGTTTTCAAGCGCATCTGTTTGTGAGTCTCTGTGAGCAATGGTGACGAAATTACCCGCTTTTTTGTGTAATTCATCCTGTGTAGCTCCCGGTTAGATACCTCTGGGCTTCCCAACTCCATTATGCGCTGCCGTATGTGTTCTACCCTCTTCATTGGCCCAGCCCGAACGATTTGGGCGAGACGCCGATGGTCCTTTGTGTCCAAAATTCTTGGCCTCCCACTACCTTCTTTTCGTTCGATTCCATTACCTGCTTTTAATTTACTCACAACTCTGTAGACAGTCCGCTCAGGAATGTTCAAGGTTTTAGAAATGTTGGAACATGTTTGATTTCCTTCATTCCAAAGCTGTGAAATTAACATACACTTTGACTTTGTATCCATTTTCTGCCACTAGCATGAGAAATTGTCGTCTGCTCTATTATCAAGGGACTGTACTCTACGCTAATTTTTTTTTTACTTTGGTAGTGTTTGCTCACTTAAGTGGAGTGCAAATTTGAGGCAGAACATGCATATTTAATTAGATTTCAGCATATTTAGCTGAGCAATATGACTGCCATTTTTTTGCAAAGTACGTATATATATATATATATATATATATATATATATATACACACACACGAGGTGTGATCTAAAAGTATCCGGACTGGATTTATTTTAATAAATAATACAAGAGTTAAAAATTTGTAAGTTTTTTGCCTTCGAAGTAGTCCCCTTCCGAAGCCACACACTTAGCCCAGCGCTGTTTCTAGTGCTCGAAGCATGCTTTGAGGTCATCTTCTGAAATAGCAAACAGCTGCCTCGTGGCATTCTGTTGTATCTCCTCAACATTCTGAAATCGTTTTCCTTTCAAGTCGTATTTGATTTTTGGGAAGAGAAAAAAGTCGCAGTCAGCGAGATCTGGCGAAGGTTGTCGGACCTGTGAAATGTTGTGCTTAGCAATAAACTGCTGCACAAGTTGCCTCCCCTGCTTTGCAGTAGTGGTTCAACAGACGCCAAAAACTCCATAACAATTTTAAAACAAATTTGGATGAGACGCGTCTCATGCCCAAATCGTCCGTAAGAATCGACTGAACTGAACGGAAACTAATGTGTAAGTCTTCAGACAACTCACGAGTTATTCGGCGATTTTCCAGCACATCTGCGCGCACAAGTGCGACATTGTTTTTACTTTTGCTGGTTGCTGGCCTCATTGGCCGTTCATCACTCTTAACACTTTCACGACCATCTTTAAAACGTTTATACCACTCACAAACTTGTGTACGACTCATACAATCCTCCCCATAGACTGTTTGTAACTTTACGTGTTTTTCAATGTTTCGGAAAGTTTTTGACAAAATCTGATGCAAATTCGTTAATCAATTTTCTCCGCTATGACAAATGCGACGAACACGGTTCACACAAGTAAGAACAAAGCACTAATGTAGACAAACCAGACGAGCAGGGCAGACGCGAATCCCGCCACATGCACGTTAGGTTCCAAAGTCAACTTGTGCCTAGCAGCTTCCGGCGGGGTCGCTCGGTTCCGGACTTATGCTACCATTCCGGATACTTTTTGATCACAACTCGTATATATATATATATATATATATATATATATATATATATATATATATATATATATATATATATATATATATATATATATATATATATATATATATATATATATATATATATATATATATATATATATATATATATTCATTCATAACCCTCCACTCCCAAAGAGCATAGGCCGTCAACAAACACATGCCAAGTCCTGTCACGTGCCATCATCGCAAGTTCTTTCCACGTTCTCCTCATCATTTTCACCTCTGTTTCCAGCTCTCTTCTCCATGTGCTTCTTGGTCTACCTCTGCATAGACTTGTCCATGTTTGTTGAAGTTTTTTGTGGTTTAAATTTTTTACAGGATGGGGTAACCAGCCCCATGCCCAACCCTCCTTAGTCACTTTCTACGACATGCGTGGCAGGGAACAGTGTTACTATTCTTTGCTTCCCTTTGGGGCACGGTAACAAACGGATGATATATACTCGTATATATATATATATATATATATATATATATATATATATATATATATATATATATATATATATATATATATATATATATATATATATATATATATATATATATGATGGGGCTGGAAAGACACCCGGCTTCCCCCTTCACGGAAAGACATCCGGCTTCCCCCTTCACGTAAAGACATCCCGGCTTCCCCCTTCAGGTTCAAGGCATATTTATCGCCCATATATTTTCGATGTGCGCGCAGCACTCTGGGATGTGAAAATTCTTCATGAAGATATATTAGTTTAGGCCATAATAAAGCCTAAGAATTAGTTGTGATGTGTTATATTTGATAATTGTGGCCATATCTGTGTTTTCGTGCCTAATAAAGCAAATATCGCGAGTGTTATTTATGCGGCCAAATTAATACGCGTAGCGCGCAGTAAGTTGAGTGATTAGCCTAGTGCCTATATATAGCATGCGATGGTCAGCAGCAGCCTTTCTAAGTATCAGTCCAGACGAGAGAACAAACGAGACGAGGTGACCGGTGTGGGTAGCAGATGGACCAGAGCACGATTAGGAACTGAGCACTAGCTGGGTGTTTGTTTGTTTGTTTGGTGTTTGGTTTGTTGGTTTATTTGTTTAATGTTTGCTTCAGTGTGCTCTTAGTCACTGAATGGGTTGTAAAAATAAATACAGCCCCTGCCTCAGAATCAAGAGTTTTATTGTTGTTCGGGTCGGTGCGAGTGTGAAAAGAGAGTGATCAAATATCAACAGCATCATCATCATTCTCGCCCACCCTTTCACAATTGGCGTCGTCGGCAGGATAGGCAGACAGTGACACCGAGCAAACAGCAAACAAGCAAATATTGTATTGTAAACACCCAGCAGTGCATTCTACAGCAAGATGGCTAATGCGCATATGAAGGTAGTGCACGTGGAGGTGCCAGAGGTAAGGCTATTTGATGGAAAGGCAAATCCCACTTGGCAAGAGTTTGTGGAAGATGTTGAGGCCGTGTGGAAGATGGCACCCTTTTGCGCAGAAGTCAAGGTAGACGTGATCTGGAACAACGTTACACCATGGGTCTCTAGGGAATTACGGATACGTGGCGGAGCCAAGGCCAGCCCTGAGCAGTTACTCAAGATAGAAGAAGAAGCCTACAGCGAGCAACCACCAGTCAGTGAGATGACCAGGAATTTCCAAGCCGTGAGTCAGGGGCCTAAGGAATGTTCTGTTTCCTGTGAAGTCAAAAAACCAGAGACACTAGTGCAGATAGCAAGTGCAGAAGCCCAGAATGAAGAGGAGGCACTCAAAGCAGAAATATCGCTCCTAAAATCCCAGCTAGCACAGCTATCACAGACCAGTTCGCCAGCACAAGAGGAGGTGCAGAGAAAGAAAGAACCAGGTCAACCGCGGAAACAGCCAAAGCACGACGAGAGGGTGCGTGTTCTTGTATGTGAGAGTCAGGCTGTTGTTAACGAAAACAGTGAGCTGACAGTACCAACAAACGAAGTTGCACCGACAAGGCGAAAAGGGGTTTGCAAGTGGTACAGTGTCCACAGGGGATGAGGGTTCATCACGCCAGATGATGGAGGTATTGATGTTTTCGTACATTAGACCAAGATCTTCAGAAAGGGATTCCGGAGTCTGGCGAGGAATGAACGAGTAGAATTTGACAGCAAACCATCGGTCCAGGGCATGGAAGCAGTCATTGTGTGCGGCATTGGCGGTCAAGAATGCAAAGGAAGTAGGAGGCGACCCATGGCACAGAGAAAGCCTACCAGGTTGAAGTGCTATAATTGTGGTGAGTTCTCAGGCCACATGGCAGCCCAATGCCCTCAAGGCCCTCTTTCCAAACGATGTTTTAGATGCAAGTCAACTGAACATTTGATAGCCGCCTGTCCCTCAAGGAGCTCTTTCCCGAGACGTACTGCCACAACCAGGTTGCCTTTAGGGCGCAAGCCAAGAGATGGCCACGTCAACTGTCACACTAAGGGCGCCGAAAAAAATTGGCCGTCGTCTAGGGGAGGAAACCCGTCCTAAGCAGATAGGAGGGAGTGCAAATCAAGGTTTAGCAGAGGAGACTCATCAAAAGCAGATTGTGGGGAACGTAAGCCACCGTCCACACAAAATGAGTGGAAAACACGTCAAGAGCGATCTCCCTACAAAGTCGACAGCTGCATGCACTGACAGGCAGATGTCATGGGCAGGCAGCGACGCGGCACAGGTGAGCGAGTCTTCTAGACCACAGCGGCTGACAGCCCGACAACGTACAACTGGGGACATGACGACCAAGAGAGTCCCCAGCCGGGTTGTACTTATTCCAGAAGCCCAGCCCAAATTATCGCCGCTCAGAAAGAGTCCTGCGCAGCACCAACGATCTGAGAGATTTCAATTGAAGTGCCAGAGGTAGTGATGTTGTCGGGACGACAACAAAATCAGGAGAGAGATATGTGATGGGGCCGGAAAGACACCCGGCTTCCCCCTTCACGGAAAGACACCCGGCTTCCCCCTTCACGTAAAGACACCCCGGCTTCCCCCTTCAGGTTCAAGGCATATTTATCGCCCATATATTTTCGATGTGCGCGCAGCACTCGGGGATGTGAAAATTCTTCATGAAGATATATTAGTTTAGGCCATAATAAAGCCTAAGAATTAGTTGTGGTGTGTTATATTTGATAATTGTGGGCCATATCTGTGTTTTCGTGCCTAATAAAGCAAATATCGCGAGTGTTATTTATGCGGCCAAATTAATACGCGTAGCGCGCAGTAAGTTGAGTGATTAGCCTAGTGCCTATATAAAGCATGCGACGGTCAGCAGCGGCCTTTCTAAGTATCAGTCCAGACGAGATAACAAACGAGACGAGGTGACCGGTGTAGGTAGCAGATGGACCAGAGCACGATTAGGAACTGATCACTAGGTGGGTGTTTGTTTGTTTGGTGTTTGGTTTGTTGGTTTATTTGTTTAATGTTTGCTTCAGTGTGCTCTTAGTCACTGAATGGGTTGTAAAAATAAATACAGCCCCTGCCTCAGAATCAAGAGTTTTATTGTTGTTCGGGTCGGTGCGAGTGTGAAAAGAGAGTGATCAAATATCAACAGCATCATCATCATTCTCGCCCCACCCTTTCAGACATATATATATATATCCTTCTCTCACACTCTTTTCAGGTTACAACGATTCTCCAAGCACAAGGAAGGAATGAGGGAATGAAAGAGTATGAGAAAGCCAAAAACAAAGAAAACGAGACAAAAACAAAGAAGGAAAGTTAGAAAGATAAGCAAACAAAGAAGACCAGAAAAAAAGTCAGATAGATTGAAAGAAAGCCAAAATAAAGAAAATTCAGAAAAGAAAGAAAATCATCACGAAAAAGAACAGTCTGGAGAAAAATTGAGGAAGATAGAAGGAAACACAGAAAAAAAAAGAAAGCAGGAAGATGATCAGAAAACCTGAAAGAAAGGAGCACAACCAGAAAGACAGAAATACTGAAAGTAAGAAGGCAAGAAAAGCAGGTAAAAAGGAAGGAAAGGCATTTAAAAAAGAAAGAAAAGAAAGAACGAAAAACATAAAGAAGTCCAGGAAGAAAAGCAGGTAATAAAGATAGAAAGAAAGAAAGACAGACACTAAACAAAAAAAAAGAAAAGAAAGAAAGACTGATAGAAGGAAAGAAAGTCAAGAAGAAAAGCAGGTAAAACGAATGAAAGGAAGAAAGACAAACATGAAAGAAAGAGGAAAGAAAGATTAACTGTTGATTTATCTGCGTCACAAGATAGGTTAGTTAACAAAGGTTCAATGTAATCTTGGCTCCATACAAAAAATAGCACGTCCTATATTCCAGGCACACCTTACATACGACACTTCCAATAAGTGGAGGCATGGCATCAATTACGACTGCAAACGGTGACGACATTAAGTCGGCCTTAAATCATGGCCCTCTGTAATTATATTTTCCCCAAGACCCGATCCTGCTTTTACCTGCGCCTAAATTATGGAAGTCAATATATCAGCCATTTAGAAGGTGTGCCGAAAAATTCACAGGTGCTTTGTCAAAATCTTCGTATTATGCTTAAGCAGGTAGGTCACTAATTTAGGTACATGTCAATGTCTTGTCTTGATGGTACACGCTGAGAGGCTATATTATGTCCATCTCTTGATATTAAAGTTACAATTATAACTTTGTCTTCCACTTGCTCTTTAGCCACCACCTTTTGCAGCTAGTACTTTGTTCAAACTGGAGATTACGTCTCTTTGTATATTTATCATACTGTGTCAATGTGACATTAATTAAATCTCTTTTCATTCCTAGCTTATATCAGACTTTTTTAAAATTTTCTTCTTGTTGCATGGTATGCCTCACACTCTTCTATATCCCCACACTTCCAGGGCACCAATACTTTCTTCTCACTGCTTGTCCGCTGTCCATGTTTCTGAACAATACAGTAACCACGTGTTTATGTAACACTCGAAGACTCTCACTTTTAATTTGCTAACTCAGAAACAAACTGTCAAGATCCAGAACACAACAAAATCATACAAACATAAATTGGGACCTTAATAACAGCTAATATAATTTTCGAATTGAAGAATTTAAATAAGATACTAAACAATATTAACACACCAAAACAAAGAAACTCACAACAATAACACAAAAGAGAATATAGAATGAAATGAATGAATGAAAAGATTGGCCTGATGTAAATGTTATGTCCTGTGATGAAATATATATATGAGGCTAGGGTATGAGAACAGACTGTAGTTTTGGTCCAATCCTTCAGTATTCAGCGTTCATTAGCGGGGTTACTTTTTATAAAATAAAGTCGTGACATTACGTATGACGTTTCTATTATAGAGTAAAAATCTAGTGTAACATGGTAATGAATACAGCATACAAACATAGTACATACAGTAATGTTGTTAGGATATTAGCTATAACTCCTAGTTGTAGCTATGTTATAAGACATCAGCCTATTTAATGCATTCATTCATGATCTTTGTCTCGTGTTGTTCCCGGAGCACTCTCATGAGACTAAGAAGGAACGGGACTTCTGCTCCCTGACGAATGTGGCAGACGGTGACCAATATAGGGTTGTGCAATCTCATCATGTGAAAGAAGTGATATATAAACGACCACTGCAGGAGCATGCGAATGTTTAGTGCAGGTTTCCTGCCCGGGGAACAACCGAAGTGATGGTTCTATGCTCCATAAGGAACGAGAGTGAACATGATGTTATGATTCATGACCTATTTGCTTCATTTGGAGCATACACTTTCAACACATACATGCCACACCTTCCTGTCCTGAGCCATCAGGCCAAGGTCTTTTCTCTTCAGTAAATTAATATTAGACAAACATAAAGGTTGCTTTATGTTTGTCTAATATTAATTTACTGTTTACAGGCCTCGGGTTTCCCTTCCTTATGTGTTATTTATCTCTTCTCTTCAGGATCATGATCACGTTTGTCACTGTTATCTCTTGTCCACGTGTTTTTAGGCCAACATGTCTCTTAGATTATGGATTCAAGAACAAGTACTGCCCTGTAATGCTATCAGCTGGTTTCGTCAATGCGAGTCATATGCAACGTCAGCGTCTCTTTCTCACAATGTAGTGCAGTCTGGCTCTTGCATTCAATACCACACTGATGATGATGTCATACCATGTCAAACTATTCTATGTAAACACTCTTCTGTAACTTCTGGCTGTCGTGTTGGTTTTAATTATGGATAAGTTCTAATCAAAAGGGTCAAGTTAATTGACAGGTGTGTTAAGCTGAAGGTAGTCGCTTCCCTTGAACTTAGACATGATTTGGTCTAGCAGAACAAGTGAGAAGTGTTATCACTGTCTCACAATTGGCGCCGGATTTCTAGAAAAGTCGGTAGCTCGAATTACCTGCAGGTAATAACAGGTAAGACAATATGACTCTGGATATTTACATAAATAATAGGGGTTGTTTTGCAAAAGTATTGTGTGTGGGAGTATTAGTTAATGGAATTCAGAGAACACAAAACTGGTCAAAGTACAAAATGAGTGCAAACTCTGAGCAAACATGGAGAAGGTTAGTTTATTAGAATGGATTTCTTTAGACAAGTGCAGGATAGACTTGTTAGAAACAATTACAGAAATGTAGAACTTTAGGAAAGATGAGGCGCTTTTAAGTTCAAGCCTCCATATTACGGCGTGATGTAAAAATAGCTTCCTGTGTTATTTCTTCACTCCTACTCAAGCAATTTAATATGAAACAGACGTTAAAGATAAAGAGAAATGAATGACGTTTTATTACATAACATGCTATGTCACATTAATATTATAGCTCGAACGTGAGACTCGGCATGTTCCACTCAAGACTTCATAGCAGGCAGCAAATCTGGCTGTCTACTGAAACGTTCGTTGATTGGCCCTTTTAGATTTTACTTTGTTTCAATTTTACTTCCGGAAGTAAAAACAAAAATTATTAGTCAAATGACAGTAATTGATCCTTGTTTTGACATGTGTTTTATGTATACCCAATAAAACAAGTGATGATATAACAATGTACATATAAGAAGTGACTTTTAATCACCCTGTAGCTGTAGACGTCGAGGCTAGTTAACAGAATAGATTTACAAGAATCTAACTAATCGTTTGTGGGCAACGCCGGGTATCACAGCTGGCAGGTTATAAAAACAGGGCTCCATACCTGCAGGTATTAGACAGTATAAATTGTTGTGATAGTGGATATCAATTTTTGAAACAGGTATAAATAAGTCAGTGCAGCAGTATAAATCCAAGGTGCTGGTTTAGGAAACATGGAGAGATGAGAACGAAGCAATAAATAATGCACAACTCGTGACAGTTAACGAGATATACAACTAGTACACAGATTAGTATCTCAAACGCTGACAATATGAATGGAAGAT
Organism: Oreohelix idahoensis; assembly: GCA_024509875.1. Lineage (NCBI taxonomy): Eukaryota > Metazoa > Mollusca > Gastropoda > Stylommatophora > Oreohelicidae > Oreohelix > Oreohelix idahoensis. The sequence goes on along the minus strand of JAMPIV010008985.1, from coordinate 81,841 downwards.
GTCATTTAAATTTTACCTTTAGCTGATGTCATTTCAAATAACTAGTAATTTCAGTAGCAAACCACGGATCTCGACCGGGCCATAACTGATACCAATGTTCTGTTATGTGGTGGTGACGAAAATGAATGCTGTTTTTATACTAACGCGTAGTTGTTTTTCTTATCATCTCGTATAAGCTACACTCGTTACATGTATTTAAATAATGCAATTTGTGTACAGAACTAGGGCTGTATTGTGGAAAATGTCGGCGTAATAATCTTTGGTGGTATGTGAACGAATATATTTCTTTGTAATCATCACTGTGATGTACAACTGCTATGTGATCGCAGTATGAGTGGAACAAGTATTCTGCTAGTAAAGTTGTCATCGACAGACAATAACATCTATTGTTTTTCTTTTTTTCCAAAAGACATAAAGGAGAATAAAGGTTGATAATAATGTAGATGAGCGGTCGGTAACCCAGGAGCTGAGATCTACTTTAGAACCACTGAGCTCTCTAAATATTTACTTTAATAAAATCCCGTCTGTGTTCATGTATCAGAGTATTTTGTATTTATAATACGGACAGCCCTGATGTAACTTTTATCTCTGCCAGACAATCTGCTTCCTGCATTTCCATCCACAGAGTAACAGACAATTCAAACTAAATGATATTTTACCACATGTTGAATTTACGTCAAACAAAAGATCCCTTCCTACGTTGTACAGTACACGAATAAAGTCAATGTTAGTAAGCTAGCGTGCACGTTTTCATTGGGAATGGCTTGAAAGTACCTTTAGACGTGATGATTCATGGTGAGACATGGTTTTAAGTGCGGGAAGGAAAAAGCTGGCCCTCAATTTTATTAAGGCGAAAAATTATGTTTCCCCACCGCAACCTAGAGATGTACCAAATGGTCACATGGGACCTTCCAGTAGATCGAGATCGACTGGCTGCCGACCCCTGTGTGGTGCTCGGTTAGAACTTTTGGCATTCAGGGGGCTAAAACCTCCCTTAATTCCTTTTTGATTTTAGACTCGCCCATTTCATCTCTTTTTTTTCAGTCTTCTGCAGTTGTAAAGTGGGGTAACTGGCCTGTCAATTTAATCAGACACGTTCACTCCCCTTTTTCTTTAATATTGGTAGGAGACATTTTTGACGCGTCCAGGACTCTCTGACGCGGTAGGCGGAATATTTCTTAGAGTTCTTTGACCACGAGTTAGAACCTGGCACTCAGTTTCTGGGAGTAGAGTGGCCGACTTTCCCTGGCCTTTGACACCAGGGAAAGCCATCGCCTTTCGTGTGTCCACGGGTAGACCCGATTACGCTATAAATGGCGGTCACTCTCTTTTAGCTCGGCGTTCGTCCGTGGAACACGGGAAACTAGCAGGTGGTCGAACTTCTGTGGCCTGAGTTTTGCTATAAAACCTGAACTCTTTAGTTGTCTGGCTCTTAATGCTCTAAGAATTCTAGTAATGTGGACGTTGCTCTATTGTGACGATGTTGCCTCCCCTGTTTTGCAGTAGTGGTCCCTTCGCAACAGTGTAGATAGAAGGGTAATGACACTTTTATCACAAAGGGAGTCTTCACAAGATATTTAGATACGCGAAAACAATGCTGCTTGGGCTAAGCACGTTAATTCTAGAATCTGCCGACAACTTTTGTGAAGGATTAAGCAATGGTTTATGTTAGCTCGTTTAAGCCCCCACTTATGATTAACTCAGGGGAATTTTTATTATTCTAGTAAATTGACAGAGACAAACATAGTACATTTAAAAGAGTTCCAGAGATAGTACTTTCTGCTGGTACCACCAATAACTTTTATAAAGAATAGAAACGAAACGCTCTTCTAAGTATTGCGTTTCCCAACACATACTTTCCTCTATCCCCTGTCCTCTATTCTACTATCCCATTTTATCTCAGAATTTACCCTCGATGAGAATTAAATTTAATCCCTCGGGATAAAACTTTCTTGTACATTTAAATTTAATATCTTTAGCTTCACATTACATTTAAATGAAAAGGTTAACAGCTCAGATAGAATATGTTTACATTTACATTTCCACTGAATGAAAAGTGTTCACAATATAAATTGAATATGTTTTCATTTATGGTTACACTGATTTGAAAAGTTTGAAACTTCCATTAATTTTAAAATGAACATTTTCACATAGACATTTACACTGGTTAGAAACTGTAAGTATTATACTTAGAATGTAAATCATTTCTTTCATCTTTCCCTCCCTGCTCCATAGGATTACCTTTTGTTTTAAGTTCTCTTTACAAAACTAGCAATAAAGCAATCACCAGCCCGTGCAGTGGTGGTTCATGAATCATCATTCTATACGCTGAAGTTGCCAGCCTCCAATGACTGGGACATCCCCTAGCGATTTTCACATATTACAATTCACATGGCAATATACATATATAAGTTAGTTCACGTTAGTAATGAGAAATACAGAATGTAAAATGACATCTTACGCCAATCCTGGCTCACAGATGTTTTGCTCAGATGAATAACAGACTTGAATCGGCCTCTTACACGTGTCTGGGGTGTCGTTAATTTAACAGGTTCCCTCTCTGACTTTGTGTGTTTCCTTCAGTTTCCTCAGACAGCGGCTTTCCTTATTAAAATGAAAGAGATTTCCTGGGCTGTTTTTGTAAGTCCTGATAAATACTCAAATAAAAGGTGTCCGGTCTGCTAAAATGGAATTCTGAATTCTAGGCTTCCCTATAGCAAGGTCTGGTTTCTTGGCAAGCAATCTTCACGGTAGTTTTGACTGACTGAAGCGTCAGGTTATATTCACTGCCATCCCACACATCTGTTTGTTATGGAGTCTAACCAAAAGCTCCAGTCATTTTCAAACAGGGTGTGAGGCTTTTAAAATATTCCACGTGAAATAAGGTGCGTAAAGCAAAAGGTCACGTATTACCATATATGGTAATAAGACATACGATGCCTTGCGTACAGACTCGCGAACATGTCGATAACCTCATATAACAAAGTGTGTCAGATGTAACACTTATTACTTTTGCTTAAGTAGTATCTTATCTGTTGCTTGAGCACTCACAAATCCGTCTCTTTACAACCTTGGTGGAGACGCACCCGTTCCGTATCAGTGATTTAGCAGATCGCTGGGGCGATGTACGTGTTAATCTGTGTACTGATATCGGCCGAGCCTGCGATTAACCAACTTGGTTGTCGATAATGTTCTCTCAGCCGCTCCTGCAAATGTTTAGTATTATCATCTACCAGGAGTGTCAGATAAACAGAAAAGACACAATATACTGACAGTAGCGACAGAATGTAGCTACAAAATACTTAACACAGAAAGAAAGAAAGTGCTACAATTGAAAGCACGCAATAAAATCCGTACCACAAATGTACCGATTACTTCCGTAGTGAAACATAGATTATGAAGGAGAATGGGTCGCCCCAATCCATTGTTTGACACCTATTGCATGGCAAATTCGACCAGCTACTGTTGGTGTTAGTGGATTTCTTTGCCTCTCTGTAAGATGCACGCAATAAAATCCGTACCACAAATGTACCGATTACTGCCGTAGTGAAACAGAGATTATGAAGAAGACCGGCTCTCCCCAATCCATTCTGTGACACCTATTGTTTGGCAAATTCGACCAGCTACTGTTGGTGTTAGTGGATGTCTTTGCATCTCGGTTGCATCTCGGTCACACTTCCACTACATATCTGCGACTTAACACAGAAAGAAAGAAAGTGCTACAATTAAAAGCACGCAAAAAAATCCGTACCACAAATGTACCGATTACTGCCGTAGTGAAACATAGATTATGAAGAAGAAGGGGTTCGTCCCAATCCATTATGTGACACCTATTGTTTGGCAAATTCGACCAGCTACTGTTGGTGTTAGTGGATTTCTTTGCATCTCGGTAAGAGCGCTAATTTTATTTAGATAGTTTGCGTAGGTAGAATTTATCACTAATCAACCAGCAGTGGGCGAACGCGTAAAGCAGTACATTTTTCTATCTCGATTCATAACGGGAAAGTGGATAAATTTTAAGTTCGCTATGTACCACTAATACTACATAGATCGGACCTTTAATAAGTGTATGCAAAGGACAGTGAGTGTGGGTTTATATCAATTTTGCTTATACTACTGTAAACTCCATTTTTTTTATTGCAACGAGTTCCTTGAGAGATGTGTGGTTTTTTCTTCGCTAGAGATCTATATACGTGTGCGTACCAGATGACTTATACGAATCATTTGCATAACGGGATACTTATGACTTCCTGCATAAGTTATGGTTAGGGCAATGTGTGTAAATATTGATTTTATTGTTGTGTGTAACCCGGTGTGGGATTTGAAGGATAGGCGCCTCACGGGCGGAACAATTTTTGCGCTATGCTGCCCGACGAGCGAGTTTGGTTACATTTAAGCCTTTGACCGTAACGAAACCTCAGTGTGCGAGCGTATGCCTGTCCTTACCCCAGAGCGTTTCGTGGCTATCAAGTGGCTGATACCACGGCAATGAGAGACGGTTGTGAATGTACTGAATCAGCAAGAGAAAACCGGTTTGACGCTCAAAGATAACTTGGGATAAGGGCAGCGTGGGGTTGATGGTATGTAAACAGTACTTGTCTCGATGTGTATGTATATAGGCATTATTAGCTAAGGGACAGTAACTTAGGCGACTAGCTTATGGCTTGTATTTATTGTATCTTCCCAGCAGAGACGGCAAAACTTCCACACGCCACCGGAGACGGAACCTGGACATCCCCATTAAGCCAAAAGTCTGGTATCATAGCCTTGATCGAGTTCCCAAGTGGGGACCAGTTGGTTAAATCCTAAAAACCAGTACCAGGAAGGCAGAGTTTGGCACCCAGCTGCGGGTACCCCATGCTTCTGTAGCATCCAAACATCTGAGACCACCAACATTCAAACTCACCAAACTTAAGAATAGAGCGCGCATCCTGTCTTCGTTTGTAGACCGGTGGGCCCTGCCCAGTCAAAGTTAAACTGGCCACGTCTCTAGGGTATATTTAGGCACACCGCTTGCGCAAACCTGAGTTTGGACTCATTCAATTTACGGGATAGCAGGGTAAATTCTCATTGAATCACACTGAAAATATATTTACCACTGTCCTCGTCAACCTTGGATTTATCTGAATTCTCACCTCGTCGGAAAGGCACAGTATTGGCAAGATAACTGGTTCAAGTGTACAGGATACTACCTCACTGACAGACATGGGATTTAACTCAATAACGTGTGACGGAAATTAAATAATCTTGCAAGAAGTACTTGGGTTTGCAAATAAGAGGGTGTTTACCTCTCTACATTAATCGTTGGGGTTTTGGTGTTTTTGGTGGTGCGTTCTTTTGCTGTGGGGTGTTTTTTGTGTAGCCTAGAATCACAGTCATCTCAATTTGAGACTAGGGACTGTCGACCGGGGCACAGATTAGAATTTGGTGTTTGGTATTTCTAGTTCACATTGTGGATTTTTCCTACTTGTTTTTTTTTTTTTTTGGTTGGGGGGGGGGGTAGGTAGGTAGTTTGTGCGGTTGGTGTGGTGTGGGGGGGGGGGGGGGGGGGGGGGGGGGGGGGGGGGTGGGGGGGGGGGGGGGGGGGGGGGGGGGGGGGGGGGGGGCGGGGGGGGGGGGGGGGGGGGGGGGGGGGGGCGGGAAGTTTTCTTTGTGTACAACTTTGGTTGCCATTTTGGATTATTAACTAAAATCGGTTTGGGGTTGTCTGTTGTGGTTCTTGTGTTTATTGATAGTGAAATCATACTTTTGTTTGGATTGATTTTTACAATTCCTGTTATCGCGCAGAGATAGTAATGTGAATAAATAAATAAATAAATAAATAAATAAATAAATAAATAAATAAATATATATAATGGCTACAACGTTGTACTGGCGACCAGGTTTTCATGGTTCAAACCCGGCCGTCGGCGTTTGAAGAAATGTGTACGACCGGAAATTTGACTGAATAACCTGAACGGCTTCTGCACATAAATCCCGTGTGGATGGGAAGGAGCGAAGCTCCTGACCGGGTTGGAAGGAAAGTCCACTGACCCCCCAGCCTCGCAATGACATGTCATTGGGCCGAAAGAGCTGGACAGCTCGAGTGCCGCTGGTTATAAAAAGAAAAAAAAAAAAATAGAAAAAAAAAAAGAAAAAGAAAATAGAAAAAAAAAAAAAAAGAGAAAAAAATAGAAAAAAAAATGTTCAAAAAAAGAAACGCAACTTTTTTGGTGTTACTTTTATAAAAGATATTCGCTGATTGGACATCAGTCAACCTATCGACTGTGTCCACCTGGTCATTAACTTCTCGTGGTTACCTGAATTGTACTCACCTCATGATTCGTGAGGTCATGAAAGAGGTCAAGGTCAAAACAACATTTTTGACAATAACTCGTGACAGGTTCATGAGAATCCCGTGAAACTTACTGAATACAAAACTCCCTGACCATATTATTGAATGCTTATAAAAGATTGACGCTCCTCGAAAAAATTCAGTTGAAAATTCATTGCGCAAGTATGGCTCATCTCACTACAGAACAACGACTCATTATCATTGGACGTTTACAAACTGGACAGTCACAAAGTGTAGTGGCCAGACAATTTAATGTGGTTAGAAGCACCATTAGTCGCCTTTGGAGGCGATTTCAAGAAACTGGCTCAGTGGCAGACAGGCCGCGCAGTGGAAAACCCAGAGTCACAACTCCTGCCGAAGACCGCTTCATACGACTGCGTCACCTCAGGAATCGACTTGCATCTGCGTCCTCCACAGTCCAGTCAATGTCAGCAGCTCGTCGAATTTCAGATCAAACGGTCAGGAACCGGCTGCACGACTCTGGTCTTTGAGCTAGAAGACCCTATAGAGGTCCTGTTCTTACGGACCGGCATCGCCAGAACAGACTGCAGTGGGCGAACCAGCATCGTCAATGGACCGTTGGGAATGACTGGAGACGGGTTTGGTTTAGTGATGAATCATTTTTTGTGTGCTCCAGCGACACGATAGACGGAGAAGAGTTTACCGCAGAGTCCACGAGCGCTACACCCAGAACAGCGTTGATGAGGCTCCTCCACATTGTGATGGAGGTGTACTGATGTGGGGGGCGATCAACTTCATGGGAAGAAGTGACCTGGTGCAAATTGAAGGACGCTTGAATGTCCAACGATACGTCGCTGAAATTCTTCGTCCTCACGTCCTTCCACTTCTGGCTGCACGAGGGTCGATTTTTCAGCAGGATAACGCTCGACCTTACGTGGCACAACTCACCACCCAGTTCCTCGCTGACAACAACGTCCAGACCATTCCGTGGCCAGCCATGTCATCAGACATGAACCCCATAGAACACTTATGGGATGAACTCGACAGACGACTCCGCCAGCGAGACGTGGCTCCAGCCAATCTCCGACAGTTGTCTCTTGCACTGCGGGAAGAGTGGGCAGCCATCCCACAACAACAGATCCAACGGCTAATCGGATCCATGTCAAAGAGATGTCGTTCTCTGATAGAGGCCAGAGGAGGCCATACACCTTACTGAAACGGAGGCCTCAGTCGCAAAGAATAAAAGTCCAAACCAAATTTAATGAACACCATTTCATAGTTAAAGTCTGAAAGTTTCTTCATGCCAAGATTGAAACATTAATTCCGTAAAATAAAATGTTGGTACAAGTTTGAAATTTGGTGTCCATTACCACTGCAATAATGTTGCGTTTCTTTTTTTGAACAGTATATATATATATATATATATATATATATATATATATATATATATATATATATATATATATATATATATATATATATATATATATATATATATATATATATATATATATATATATATATATATATATATATATATATATATATATATATATATACACTTGGTTTCTTTGTGACTATGTAGACTTTGTTTTATTCATGAGCTGAGCAAATATAATATTATGATTTCATACCTGATTAAATTGTGTAACTCCAATAACTGGAATATAACAACTTCATGCTCTTTTGTCTCTGGTATGGCGATTACAGCACACTGATTCTGCTTATAAGCGAAAATACAATCTCCTTTATATACAGCGTTGCTCGATAAATAGAATCTGACATACCATAGCTCCTTCGAAATTATATCTAGTCATAAACTGATTGATCCGCCATCGTTCTCAGACGTCTTACAACTCTCTCAATCGCTTCTCTTTTCTTAATGTCGAACCTTTCGCCACATGTGATCTCATTGCGTGTCCTTTTTCTTATGCTTTCTACAATCGATATCTTCTTCGTACACTCTCAGACATCTCACTGAATATTTTCAAATAAAGCCATGGCCAGCTTCAGGCTTTTTGTACCTCCATAGCGTTTTTCCGATAATGGTACTATTGACGGTCATATGTGCTTTCGATGTTCCTCATTTGTTGGGCTTATTTGAAGCAGATGTCAGCAGTCATTTTATCAGTGCCACATTTACAATCATCGGTAGTTTCTATCTTTAGCTTGTTGAAAAGATGATATCCCAAACTGTTGTGGCCCGTGCGGAGTCTGAAAATGATCACTTGAATCATTACTGTAACATTTGGATGCAGCACGCACTAACGTCACTAAAAGAGTGGGCCAAAACATGGCTAATGAAGATAAAAGAGGAAACAACATACACAGTGTTATCGCTCTCAAATAAACCATAGAGCTCCAAACTAGTGCTAAACTGGAAAAATCTACATCTGAATAAAAATCCAACCTAAGCATTACTTTTGATCGCCATTTGACTTGAATAAAAATGAGGTTGAAAGAAACCGAATGAAAGCAAGGTAAAGAATGACAGTATCACGAAACACGTTCGTTCTTTTTTCTGGTCTTCACTCCTCTCCGGCTGTATTACTTTGCTCTACGTGCTAATTTTTCCAGTATTGATTGTTTTCGCTTTCATTGTTCAATGTTTTCTAATAATATCTTATCACACCTTTCGCTCACTCTTCTCTCCTGGTTATTTCCTTCTTTGTTCTCGGTGACGCTTAGCGAAGGAGTAAACTTGCAACACTGATGTTTAGCTTGTCGCCAGCTCTCGGTGGAATAAGATTCTACACCGTGAGACATTCCTATTGTTAACCCATACTACTTATCTGGGAAGATACAAGAAACCCTGTTGTCGCATGATAAGGTGCTAGCAAACACGACGTGCCCAAATACACGGTCGATCTCACTGGAATGTAGGAGGATACCAATCGTGGTAAAGATTAAGACACGTAAGTGATGTAATACTTCCGGCAGATGGAATTTGTTGTGATAATCAACTACCAGAAAGTAACATACTGGAGGAGATTATAATGTTAGATCTGAGAAGCAGTCAGGTTGTAAACATGACACGCGGAAACGGAAGAAGCAAGACCTTATATGGTTACGGAGTTTTAAAATAACATGTGGGGGCAATATCGTATGTTGTTGTGACGTGTAATGGAAAAAGAGTCTACAGTAATCTGACAGCTTAGTGCCACCTAATAGCTGCCCTCTGATTTGCTAGCTAGAAACCATGTATCAATACCCACTGTCTATTTCTGCAGCTTACTCTCTTGTCCCGCCTCTTTGTTTAACACGAGCTAAAGCAATGTTTACAAACTGCGTGACCTGTCAGTCATAACAGGGCCTCGTCCACTCACGCGAAGCTCATCTGCCAATCACAATACTTCTCAGATGAGCAAGCAGCTTGAGAGAGACAAAAACACAGACCCTTTGAAGTTCGTACTCAGAGGAAGTTAGAAACTCCTGGGCTCTTTGATCTTCAGAAGCGGGCATTCTTACGGAGTGTCGTGAAGTGGTCTGATTCACAACACGTCATTCTGAGTATTTTGAACAAACGGCACGCCATACTTTATGAAAACTGCATGATACAAGGACCAATCGGATGGTACCTTCATGCAGTGTTTACCAAAGCATTCCTCAGTCAAAATGGCCAGTCCAAATTTGTGCAAACAAGTGGAAGATGACATTTATCTACAGTATTATGAGAGACGCACCACCTGGAAGAGGTCACTAATACAATACTAGGAATGTTGCTCTACACGTCTGTGCAGAGACTTCCACGAATAGAAGTATAGGAAGGAAGAAATCTCTGGTGGAATGCCTCGAGACCTCAGGTTAGTCCATAATTTTGCTGTTTAGGTTACGCATAGAATAAAATGGACTTAGGAAAGTAAAAGACACTTAGTTAGAAAGTTAAAGGCTAATTCAGAGCGTATTTTAAGCCTTAGATGAATAAAATCGCTCCAAGAATAACGTAGATAAATAAAATCTTAGTTTTCCTGATTTGTACACATAGATAGATTTTGCATACAGTTTTGGAACACAAAACCCACTTTGGGTAGTAAGCTCCCTCTGGCGTCCGGCCTTGGGCTATATATATAGGACGTGCCCTAAATAAAAAATCAGGTTATACGAATTTCAAAACAGTGAGCATCAGCGTATTAATGCAGATTGTCTTTGCCTTTTGTATCTGAGAGCAGACTAATAGATACCCATTAACAGCTCGACAGTGTGTGCCTGAGTGTAAGAAAGAATATATATATATATATATATATATATATATATATATATATATATATATATATATATATATATATATATATATATAAAATTATATGTATTTCTATTGATTAAGTACAGTGTGCATTAGAAAGTGTGTAGATGTGTTTGAACTACTGTGTAAATTTCTGGAGGCAAAAGCCAAGCTTGTGAATATTCAAATAAATTGCAAATGGTGGCTAAAGTGTGTCTATAAGTTTAGAAAAGCATTTAAAGAATTATTTCTTCACGGAATGGACCACCCACCAGGAACAGAGAAAAGGATGAAAGGAATTGTATTACTGTATTGTTTAAGCTATTACTTAGTATTTTTTATACAAGACCTAAACATGGTATGGAGGCGAATCATGGACAAATGGCTCTAACTAAGGAATGAGAGTAAGATATATTCACGGTGAAATAGATTATGTTATTACTGCTATTGTGCCCTGTGCGTCTGCTTGACCTTGTCTGAAAACTGTCTCATATCCCCTACATTTATAATAAAGGGATAGTGATAAAGAATATAGTGATTAATCCAATATGTTTCAGGTTATTTCCTGTAAACCGAACCACACATAACAAAGTCAGCCACTACTGAAGGGACTCCTGGTGCAAGCGCCTTTTGAGTTCAGAGGGCCAGTCATCACGTACCTACTGCCTGGAGGAAGTTCAGTTAATCTTTCCTTCCAGGACAAGAGTGGAATCGGCTTCAAGTTACAAGATAAGTGGCCAAACAAGGCTACTGTCACGGCGTATTTTCTGGTGGCAGAAAAATCTAGGCTGGTGACATCGTTATCAGTGAGTTTTGGCAACGCTGATAACTTTTGAAAAAACCGGTTAGTCGGGTGACACCGGAAGGCAAAAAAAAAGAAAGGCGCGGAAGAGGCAGTTGACGCTGGGCCTTGGTCCGAGAGTGACGGACATTTTGTGGTGCCCTTTTCATTGAATATGAAATATGGTCTATAGTGGTTCATTCTGTTGGACATAATTATAATTCTGGAGTGGTTTAGTGTCCAGTGATATTATTGTCAGGCCATCAGGGATAATTTGCCAGTGGATTGGTTTTTTCCATTGTGTAGTTTCCAGTTCGCCATAGTGAGCGATTGTTCAGTACTGAGTTTGTATAGTACTGTTATACTGTCTTGTGTGAGATTAACTTTATATATTAATTCGAGAAGTTTCTCGGGCAGTGTTATATGTATTCCATACTGTTTTCAGCCGTGTGTGGCTATACTGTGTGTAGTGTCCTATTAAACAGGGAAGCCTTGTAGAAAAGTGTTATTTCTTTTGTGTCACCCATTGTATGTTGTGGTCGTCTCCTAGCGGAGCGAGCCAAGTATTAAATTAGCGTCAGTTTTAAATCCACAGCATAAATTAGGAGTTGACAGCTATTGTGTAGTAATTCCAGTCACACCAAGATTACAGACAGTAATATTAAATGATGACCCATGTTGGTGCATGGTTATAGCCAGTAATAGCCTAAAATCAGTGGACAATGAAGTAACAGTGTTATAAAGATATAGCCTTGATATTCTACAAGAGTGAGTTCATCCAAGAGAGAACCTTCTACTAATTTCAGAAGCTTTGATATTTTTTTGAACAATTTTCAAATGTTTATTTATTTAAATTTGTAATTGAATTTTGAGTTTTCTTGAAAGTTCAAACAGAAAAGTAAATCTGTAAAAATAAATTGTAAATATTTACCAGCAGACTTACTTAAAATTCTTTAAGTTAAGTTACAGTTCTTGTTGGTAGATAGATTTAGTTAATACTCCTAGCAGAGTTAATAATAATAATAACATTAACAGAGGAGGATCTGGAGAGGGACCAGTAAGAACTTAGAGTAATATATTACCATCTTCTCTAGGAAATTATACAGCTTGATCCTACCTTTGATATCTATACACCCTTACTCTTTTCAGAGAAGGTGTGGTGAAGTGGAAAGTTATAAATACTTATAGGGAACTTAGTGTACTGACTGAGATCAGCTGTGAAGGTATCTATATCTATTAAGAGTAGTGTATTATAGATAACCTTACTTGCTACCACATATCTATATATCTCAGTCAGAATTATTCTGGAATAGTGTGATGCTACGTTATGTGTCTAGGGTATGAGTATGGTGAAGTGTAAGTCACAACAACAGACAGATAAACAATTTAATTTAATCCACTACTCTTAACAACACTGTGACACTCACATACATATAACACTCTATGAGAATAGATTAAAGAAGTCACTCGTAACGGTTCAAATAACAATATGTATTCATTACTAGCATGAATGAATATGTGTCCTGATTCAACTACAAGGGAACCAGGAATCACAATCAATTTAAATTACAAGTTATGTACAGAATGTATTTAATATGAATATTGTAGTGACATATATTAGTACAAATGTTCTATGTGTGTCAGTTGTGTAGTAGTAAAATGAGGTAATACTGGTTTTGTTTTGTTCAAGCTCTGTTGGTATTGGTCATCATGACTTCAATAGTTTGTCTTTAGGGACTATTATTGGAGATGTTCACAGTTCCTGATTTTAAGACAAGTAAATTCCCCTCTGAATAGTATTTTTATAAAGTTATTTCAAGATGAGGGGGCATAATGTTGAGCTCAGCTGGCCAACTCTGCTTATCTTGAGTGATGGCGGCAGGAGAGGACTCCTCTGCTCGAATTCTCCTCTGGGCTCAGGAGACACCTCACTGATAGCTAAAAAGACCAAGGAGTATGCTGTCCGACTCTGGATTCAGCAAATCTCTGACCAGATGCTGCTCAGTACCATCAAGACCACTGTCCCTGAAATCAAGAAGGATGTACCTTCTACTTCATAACTAATTTATATTCTCTTTTACACTGATCACAATACAGCACAAACATTGCGTTCAGAGCGTTAGGCCAACAGTCAGCTTCATCTGAAATACTTTATACCAGCATTACCCTTCTTAATGGTTACTACGCCTCTGCACTTCCAGCATTATTTCTTTCTAGTCAATCATCCAGGTGTCAGTGTACTGTTTGGCCATTCCATGCCGTTTTACTTCTCTCCGACACCCTCTGTTCAGGCTGGAGCATTTTAGGCTTTACCTCACGTTTGCCACTGAACTACACATATATATACAGGCATAAATCAACAATTCACATTCAATTTTCATTAAAAGATATTAAATGGTTCAAGCTTACCACAATTCATACGAATAACACAGATACGTTGATTAGCAATGAATTCTGGCACAAACTGGCACAAACTTCCTTCTGCTTATCTTCCAGGCTTTTAATTTAGCCAAATATATGCTGGCTTCAACGCACTGATGCTTTATCAAGTGTATTTAAACAAGTGGTTTCGAACTAACGCTCCCAAGTGTGTATATCAGCGAGTCTGACCAATGAGCCCCGTTTCGACAAGTGTTTGAAAAAATGTTATCTTTTCCCGTCTCCCCTAACAACCAAGATAGTATTTATAGCCCGACCAATCGTGGTTAGGCTTTCATTTGTTGCGCTCCAATCAATTTGGAGTTTACATGGTAGGCTATTTCTGTAACGTAAATTTTTTTCAAACACGTTAAAAAAAAATCTTATGAGCAGAAATGATTTTATGCTGTCAGGCACCCCCAATATTTTATTTTGGGTATAATTTATTAATTCCTGGACTATTTGCGTAACGTTTTACATATTATTTGTCAGCAAGCCCTAAGGAACCCAAAAATACTAATTTAAAGGAGCTACGTGGCTGCGTTCAAAATATGCAATTTCTAGGATAGTCGTATAGTTGTTTTATTTTTTATGTGAGAACCGCCACCTGTCCTGCTGTACTGTCAGACTAATGTCAGGATTTCGGACATAAAACAGTAGAATGTCAGGTTTCCCCAATAAGCGTTTTTTTTTTTTTGTTTAAAACCTAACTCTGGGAAAGGGTAGTGTATTTTATCACTGTCCGTCTGAAAAAGTTAGTGCTTGTAGACTTACACGCGTGATGGCAGCATTTGTATATCGCGCGTCGCGTGTTGCATGCGTTCCTGATTTTCAGCCCTCCCCTCTCTCTATCCTTTTGTCCATCTGTTCGTTCGTTTTGGTAACGTAATATAATTAATGTTAGGATTAATTTAGGTCATTACGCAGTACGTCTCAATGTTTTTCTTAGAAATGCAGCACACGTTTCATTGAAGAAGGCGGGTAATAATACAGTAAGCTTTTATATCAACGTGAAAGCGTTACAATTTGCAGACGAAGCAGAAAACAAGGGGGATTTCGAGTACATTCCTTGTGACAGCACTGTCATTTTACCATTGCTCTTCTCTTTATTAATTTTATTTGTTAGGCTTCATATTTACCTAATAATTTATATATGTGGATTAGAATATTTCATGACACCTCCCCTCTTAAAACAGACATTATATGTCAGTCCTTTATTCTATATACACATAGAGAAATTTATTATTATTTCTGGGGTTTACGGTGATTCTCATCACACGGATGGCGGCTTAAAAAATCCGCTCCCAGATTGGTTTTTCCAGATATATATTCAATGCTAAAATTATATGGAGCCAGAAGCAAAGACCATCGGAGTAACCTAGAGTTCTCATGCTTAGCCTGTGCTAAAAACGATAAAGGTTTGTGGTCAGTTTGCAACTTAAATGCCTTCCCATATAGATAAATATTGAATTTCTTTATTGCCCATATTACTGCAAGACATTCCTTTTCGCTAGTTGAGTAGTTGATTTCAGCTTTATTCAACTTTCTGCTAGCATATGCCACTGGGCTTAATTCCCCATCCAATGCATCTGATTTCTGTAGTAAAGTTGCACCTAACCCAATATTACTTGCATCCGTCCTTACTATGAATTCTTGACTTAAGTCAGGTAATTTCAAAATGGGTTTACTTGTGAGCTTTTCCTTCAATTCTTGGTAAGTCATTTCACATTGTGGAGTCCATGTAATGCGATCTGGATGTCCTTTACGTGTCAATTCAGTTAACGGTGCACATATGGAATTAAAGTTTTTGATATACTTCTGGTAGAAACCACATAATGAGACAAAGGATCTCACGTCCTTCTTGGTTTGTGGTCTCGGGGCTTTCTGTAGTTTCTCTAAATTCTTTGGGTCAGGGGTCATGTTTCCCTGATAAACTGTGTGTCCCAAAAATTCCAATTCTTTACATCCAACGCAACATTTGGTTGGACGGGCTGTTAAATTTGCCTCCCTAAGTCGATCAAACAGCATGTTCAGAGAGTCAATGTGTTCCTCAAATGTTTCTGTTGCTATAAGGATATCATCCATAAAATTTGTTATACAGGGATTATTCAGAGGATCCAATAATTTTCTCATCATTCTAGAGAAGACACTAGGCGCATTCTTCAATCCAAATGGCAATCTATTAAACTCATAGTGTCCTTCTGAGGTACTAAAAGCTAGGTATGGTCTAACCTCAGGCTTTACTGGAATCTGATAGTATCCTTTACTCAGATCCACTTTTGAGAAATATTTAGCTTTATTTAGCCTGGCAAACAGCTGATTTGTATCCGGCAATGGATCCACCTGTCCTTCTGTAATAGCATTCAGTCTCCTGTAATCTATACAGAGTCTATGTTCTCCAGAGGGCTTCCTTAAAAGTACAACACCGGAACTATACGAAGACTCACTGTGCGAAATAATTCCTTCCTTCAACAGATAGTCTATCTCTTCCTTCAAAGCTTTTTCCTTAGCAAACGGAATCGAATATGGTTTCATACAGACAGGTGTGGAGTCTATTAGTTTCATATCATATTCCAATAGGTTTGTATGCCCTGGTCGGTCTGTTAACACCTCTGCATGATTCTTTAGAACCTGTTGCACTCTCTCTTTCTGAGTTTTCGTTAAATGTGTACTGATTTTCACCTGTGCTGCTGTCTCACAGGGGTGTAATGGATATTCAAATGATGAAAGTGGTTCCTTTTTCATCTCCATGGCGATGGACAAGGTCAACAAGTGTGTCTCTTCCTGATGTTCTCTTTCCAAATATTTCTTCAGGAGATTCACATGATAGATTTTTTCTTTCCCCTTCTTATCTATCTTATAATTTGTTCTAGACACCTTCTCTAGAACTGTATATGGACCCTGCCATCCAATTTGTAACTTATTCTGACTCCCAGGCAAAAGAAGCAGTACCTTCTCTCCCACAGCCAAATTTCTGTCTTTCGCCTTCCTGTTATAATAGGCAGCATGTTTCTTCCTGGCTTGTTTCAAATTTTCATTGGCAAGTTTCCAGCCAGTTTTCAACCGAGTGGTCAGCTCATTCACATATTGGTATGAAGATGTAATGTTTTCCTCTGCCTTTTCATCAGTCCACGTTCTTAACAAAGCTACATGTGGACCTTTAATTGTGTGGACCTATTTGTCCATGCACCGGTATGGTCTCTTCCACTTGAAGCTTTATAGTGATGATTTTTCCTCCCAGAGTTATCATTCACAAAACGACCGCTACCAATTTTTCTTTTGGGGCTTTCTCCCCACTTAAAATTCTTGATGAGAGATTTCCTCTCTACATCTTCTTCCTCCAGTTTGTTTAAGTCCGATTGAGGGATTGTCGGCTTATCCTGGGGTAAGACATCTTTTTGCACTCTCCGCATAGTGGCCATTGTAAAACAGTTAAGTGAAGCTTGTCCGTGAAAAGGGGCTTCCCATTCCATTTGGTCCACTTTATCAAATTTATATCTCTTTTTATTATCAGGCCTAATTTTGCCTCGTGGCGTGTCCAGGTCCTGATCCATGTTCCCACTTGTGGGTGTTCCCTCATGTGCTATGCTACACCTTTCTACAAAATTTTCAATGTCCCATCTTGCTTTGGGCCAATAATAATTGTGAGCCACCTTTTGAATGATGGTACCTATCTTCTCATGGTCCCCATCTGGTTTCACATGTAGACTCCTTATTAAGTCTGTCCTGTATCTTTTTGGAAGAACCAGCTGTCCGTGACCATTGGATCTAGCTCCAGTCTTCCTATACATCAACTTGTTTTTCATGTAGAAATCTCCCTTGCCTGGAGTTGTATGACAAGTTGACAATTTTCTGAAACAAGGCTTGAGTGTTTTATCCCCAGCCTGTGCCTTCCTCATCTCTTCTGGAGTGGTATCTAACATAATATCCTCCTCCTGTCTTGAGGTCGACCTGACCTGAAGGGTTGCCATATACACAGGTTTCCTTCTGCAACGGTCAGTGTCATGATTGTCCATCTGACAATTTTTACACCACCTTTTTCCTTGGTTGAAAGATTTTCTTTCATCATATTTCCTTTCATCGAATTGTGGGAATTTATTTTTATTGTCATACCGTGGCCTATCAAATTGGTGCTTACCTTTATTTTGATCCCTAGGATCAAATTTATTAAAGTTCTGTGGTGCCCTAAAGTTATCCACCTGTTTCTTTTTATTACCTGTTACCTCTGCTTGAGCTGCTTGATACCTTTCAGCAACATTTAGCAACTCACCTAGCCTCTCTGCACCTTGTTCCATGAGAAACTTTCTCAGGTCTGGAGCCATGGACTCTCTTAGTTGCTCTATAAGGACCATTTCCTTAAGATCTTGGGTTTTCCCCAGAGAAGTCCATTTCTCCAAGTATGTCTCTATTCGTGCAGAGAACTGGTGATAGGTTTCACCTGACAGTAGTTTAGCATTCCTAAATTTTTTTCTATAAAACTCTGCATTCTTTTCATACCTTAACAAAAGAGCCTGCTTTAGCATGTCATAATTTTCCTGATCACCTCTGCTCATTTTTGCAAAAACTTCATAAGCTGCCCCACGAAGTCCCTGAGATAACTTTAAGCTCCACCTTTCTCTCTCTAACCCATACGTGGTAGCTAATAGCTCATACCTATTTATATAGCTCTCAATATCATCGTCTTTCTCAACAAAATGATCTAAATGAAAATTCATAGCTGAGATTGAGGCTCCTTGAGTAACCGTAGCATCAGAGGCAAAGGGACTGGCACCATTTTCAGGAGCATGGCCTTGAAACTCAAACTCCCTTAGTCGTAACTCATGTTCCCTTTGTAATCTTTTATCTTCTGCTTCCCTTTCTGCAGCTAATTTCCTCTCTTCCCTTTCTGCAGCTAATTTCTTCTCTTCCCTTTCTGCAGCTAATTTCTTCTCTTCTGCAGCTAATCTCCTCTCTTCTCTTTCTGCCTCCAATTTCTTAGCCTCAGCCTCAATCTGTAACCTCTCAGTCTCAGCCTCAGCTTCAAATTGTAACTTCTTAATTTCCCTGTCAGCCTCTAACTTTCTTTCGGCTTCAAACCTTCTTTCTTCGCGTTCAATAAATTTGTCACATTCCGTAGTAACATAGGCAACCATAACTTGCCCATCTAATCCTAACTCTTTTGCAGTCTGAACCGCAGCAGATCGAAATTTGGCCAGGTCCGCCATTGTCTATTATGTAAATTTATACAATGTCTAACCAACAATTCAATCTCTAATGGACAACACAGGCACCGTGAGCTCAACCTTATTTAATTCCACCCAAGGATACCTTTTAATTCTTATATTCCCTGAAGTGAATTACCCCCAATATTTTTAATAGTTAAAGATTCAAAATCCCAAGAGCGAGACCCCAATATATGTGGTGAAGTGGAAAGTTATAAATACTTATAGGGAACTTAGTGTACTGACTGAGATCAGCTGTGAAGGTATCTATATCTATTAAGAGTAGTGTATTATAGATAACCTTACTTGCTACCACATATCTATATATCTCAGTCAGAATTATTCTGGAATAGTGTGATGCTACGTTATGTGTCTAGGGTATGAGTATGGTGAAGTGTAAGTCACAACAACAGACAGATAAACAATTTAATTTAATCCACTACTCTTAACAACACTGTGACACTCACATACATATAACACTCTATGAGAATAGATTAAAGAAGTCACTCGTAACGGTTCAAATAACAATATGTATTCATTACTAGCATGAATGAATATGTGTCCTGATTCAACTACAAGGGAACCAGGAATCACAATCAATTTAAATTACAAGTTATGTACAGAATGTATTTAATATGAATATTGTAGTGACATATATTAGTACAAATGTTCTATGTGTGTCAGTTGTGTAGTAGTAAAATGAGGTAATACTGGTTTTGTTTTGTTCAAGCTCTGTTGGTATTGGTCATCATGACTTCAATAGTTTGTCTTTAGGGACTATTATTGGAGATGTTCACAGTTCCTGATTTTAAGACAAGTAAATTCCCCTCTGAATAGTATTTTTATAAAGTTATTTCAAGATGAGGGGGCATAATGTTGAGCTCAGCTGGCCAACTCTGCTTATCTTGAGTGATGGCGGCAGGAGAGGACTCCTCTGCTCGAATTCTCCTCTGGGCTCAGGAGACACCTCACTGATAGCTAAAAAGACCAAGGAGTATGCTGTCCGACTCTGGATTCAGCAAATCTCTGACCAGATGCTGCTCAGTACCATCAAGACCACTGTCCCTGAAATCAAGAAGGATGTACCTTCTACTTCATAACTAATTTATATTCTCTTTTACACTGATCACAATACAGCACAAACATTGCGTTCAGAGCGTTAGGCCAACAGTCAGCTTCATCTGAAATACTTTATACCAGCATTACCCTTCTTAATGGTTACTACGCCTCTGCACTTCCAGCATTATTTCTTTCTAGTCAATCATCCAGGTGTCAGTGTACTGTTTGGCCATTCCATGCCGTTTTACTTCTCTCCGACACCCTCTGTTCAGGCTGGAGCATTTTAGGCTTTACCTCACGTTTGCCACTGAACTACACATATATATACAGGCATAAATCAACAATTCACATTCAATTTTCATTAAAAGATATTAAATGGTTCAAGCTTACCACAATTCATACGAATAACACAGATACGTTGATTAGCAATGAATTCTGGCACAAACTGGCACAAATTTCCTTCTGCTTATCTTCCAGGCTTTTAATTTAGCCAAATATATGCTGGCTTCAACGCACTGATGCTTTATCAAGTGTATTTAAACAAGTGGTTTCGAACTAACGCTCCCAAGTGTGTATATCAGCGAGTCTGACCAATGAGCCCCGTTTCGACAAGTGTTTGAAAAAATGTTATCTTTTCCCGTCTCCCCTAACAACCAAGATAGTATTTATAGCCCGACCAATCGTGGTTAGGCTTTCATTTGTTGCGCTCCAATCAATTTGGAGTTTACATGGTAGGCTATTTCTGTAACGTAAATTTTTTTCAAACACGTTAAAAAAAATCTTATGAGCAGAAATGATTTTATGCTGTCAGGCACCCCCAATATTTTATTTTGGGTATAATTTATTAATTCCTGGACTATTTGCGTAACGTTTTACATATTATTTGTCAGCAAGCCCTAAGGAACCCAAAAATACTAATTTAAAGGAGCTACGTGGCTGCGTTCAAAATATGCAATTTCTAGGATAGTCGTATAGTTGTTTTATTTTTTATGTGAGAACCGCCACCTGTCCTGCTGTACTGTCAGACTAATGTCAGGATTTCGGACATAAAACAGTAGAATGTCAGGTTTCCCCAATAAGCGTTTTTTTATGATTTTAAAACCTAACTCTGGGAAAGGGTAGTGTATTTTATCACTGTCCGTCTGAAAAAGTTAGTGCTTGTAGACTTACACGCGTGATGGCAGCATTTGTATATCGCGCGTCGCGTGTTGCATGCGTTCCTGATTTTCAGCCCTCCCCTCTCTCTATCCTTTTGTCCATCTGTTCGTTCGTTTTGGTAACGTAATATAATTAATGTTAGGATTAATTTAGGTCATTACGCAGTACGTCTCAATGTTTTTCTTAGAAATGCAGCACACGTTTCATTGAAGAAGGCGGGTAATAATACAGTAAGCTTTTATATCAACGTGAAAGCGTTACAATTTGCAGACGAAGCAGAAAACAAGGGGGATTTCGAGTACATTCCTTGTGACAGCACTGTCATTTTACCATTGCTCTTCTCTTTATTAATTTTATTTGTTAGGCTTCATATTTACCTAATAATTTATATATGTGGATTAGAATATTTCATGACAGAAGGGGGTATTACTTATAAGACCAGACTCTTATCTGGCACTATCCTGGTATCACCTGATACAACTTTGTGTCCAGGATATCTTTATTTATTTGAATAACATCTACCCTCTCGTGACACAGAGAAACCCGTTAGGGAACAGTAAGTCTTTTGATGACGGTCGAATACCTCGAAGAAGACCGACCGTAAAGCCTTTATCTTGATACGCTAAGCTTATGAAATTCGGGTTAACACCGGAACGAAAAACTAACGCATTCAGAGATCAGAGAATCCTAATGATATATATACTGTTGTTTTCTTAACCCCATTGTCAGTGTCAGTCAGAATTAGGAAGTAGCTAGCACGCAGCCTTAAACTATTTCTTTGTGTGGATTTGTTACTAGTTCTCCTGGAGATTTCATTTCTGAATTTTGTGGTAAAGGATAATAGGCAAATGTTTTTAAGAAGTGATAGCTTTTAACATTTAGTCTTCACTGAGATGTTCTCGCTAGTAAAACGAGTGAAATAAAGTAACGCGTAGCGATTTCCTACCAGATATTCTATTAAAATGTTAAATCACGCCACCCGAATAGACAGTAAACTGATAGGGTAGGATAGAATACAACGTTATATTTCATTTGTGCATATTTGTTATAGTGTCTATTATTTTAATCATATACGGCAAAGCCAACAGATGCCGACAATTAATAACTATTTAGAGGCGATCATTGGTTAGGTAGCGTGTATGGAGAGATTAAATAATAATTTTCATTGTACGCTGACGCCGGCGAGTAGGGGCGGGTATAACTCAGACCCACCTGAACTCAGCCGCCAGCGGACTTTGTTAACTGATAGGAGTAAGGAAACACCGTGTGCCTTTTAAATTTAATCAGGACTGACGGAGTGGAGAAGAGATCGCCTTGTCCCCGTCTGTGTGTGTAGATATAGGATTAGCATATTTTTATATAAATGTTTCTTGTATTCTTCGCAGACCTGATCACAAGAGCGGCCAGCGGTCTGTTTCTTTGGTTTCTTGTTCCTTTTTTGGATTTGTTATTGTCTCCTTTTCTTGGCTGTGCGTCACCAATTTCATTTGTGAACGGGCACACGCCAGAGAGTATTGGAGGACAATAAATTTGGTTTTTTTTTAACAACTGGACTTACAAAACCCAGAGATATATAATATACATATATATTTTTTACCAGCCACAAGTTGGCCGATAGAAGAACCATCATCATCATATGAACATTAATTTTTAGCAACCAGATGTTTCCAAATATTGGAAGTATTTTTCCGTTAAAGAGTGAACCTCAAGAACTCTCACAGTTTTATCTGTTGGTAATAACACTTCTTGGAGAAGCACCATATTAGGCGTTCACCTCATTTAACTGGGGCCAACTTGGATATGCGACAACTGGAGTGACAGAATATTAAACGAAAATAGATAATACATTCAAGGAGTACTTCTATTACCAAGGGATACTACAGACCTACCATAGCAGGCAATTAGGTAAGAGTGTGAGAGTGGCCACTGTTTGCAAGAGTGTGCGAGTATTTTCTTGTTTGAGGGAAAACTATCCATATATCTGATTTGTCTAAAAGTTTGTTTATTTTACTGGGTCTCATCGAGTACCAATACTGTTCATTCTGTAACAGAGTGCTAACCTTCAACCTTTGGGTTAAGAATTTTAGGGTTCTTTTTCTCCATTTGGGGAGGGTGCACGTTTTTCTACTTTATTTCATATGCATGTAAATGACTCTTTGATTTTCTTTCCTTCAGATATGTTGATGTTGTCAAGTTTTAATGATAATAAACTACAAAGAAACTTACCTTTGTGTGTTGGTCAGACCCATACCCATTTATCCGTAGTTTTTTCACGTGTGTGTGTCTTGTTGTCACATAGCTTTGTGTGTGTGTAGAGAAACTCATCTATTCGTGATAGGGAGATAAAAGCTGTCTTGCAATAAAGTAGAGTCGTACGGATAGGCTGGAAGCGATTACCTAATCACTCCAGAGACAGATCTTGTTTTCTTCAATTCTACCACCTGTGAAAAATCTATTTCTATACCTTCTCGCGTATCTGTCGACATCCACTCTATATACTCAGATGGGCCAAATAAAACAATTAACCTTCCGTACGAAAGTTGTCATGTTCTACATAAGGGTAGTGGGGGCGCGGTGGGGACAGCCCTACCAAACTCAAACACTTAATCACAATTTGTTTAGCGTTTGAGATGCTACGATAGACTGCTTCTGGTTGGACTTCTCCTCTAAGTAGAAACCTGGGTTTGTAGGCGAAAAACTTCGCTTATATTCTGCAGCGTTGTAAGGCTACTTCACGGACTTCCAAATTTGCCCAGAAGAAATCATATCCAGGAACACAGAATAATAGGACCTAAATAGAGGACAGACCATAGGACAGGACGTGAATTCTAAGATTAGAAGATAGTAACCCCAGAGAATACACTTTGCGCCTTACGTTCCAGATCGTACTTCAAGTGCACTCAATTAGGCACCCAACTCACTTGAAAGATTCGGCATTTTAAACAGTTGTCTGACTATATTCGGATGTTTCCTGTGAAAAAAGTATGTACTCGTCCGAAATAAAACCTCAGAGCACTTGTTTGTGGTACAAGTTGCCAGCAGTCGACGCTAAACACCACCATCAGACAGGTCTTGAAGACGCTTAACAACCCTTGTAGTTACTTCAGCTTAATGCATGAGACGTGCCACCACATGTGACTATTGTAGAGAAATACAGTCCAAGGCAACTGTGGGAACCAATAGCGACATGAAGCAGACGCCAACCGACCTCACACCGGAAGCTAAGTACTATAACAGTGCAACCAAGGTGTGGTGAGTCTGAATCCTATCTCGGCTATCATTCAAAACATTACACCGTACAGAAATTCCGAGAAGCCACACAACCAATCAAAACGGCAGCTCGGGTCATGCAATGCTAATGTTTTGTAAGGCTTTTTAGTAGGAAGACGAGAAAGTGACAATTTTTCGAAAGGCACTGTGCAGTTAATAACGGTATACGTTGGTAATGAAGGACTCAATTCGATAATAGGGATCATTAGCTATTGGCAGAGATCTAGATTTTCACGGGAAATGGTGTAGAACCGGAGAAAATGTGTATTTAAGGCATCGAAGCATGAACCATGGGCTTTGTCATGTTTAGGCTGCTCCAGTGAAAAGTCGGATTAATCTAGACATAAGAGAGATACTGCAATATATAGAGCTTAGCCCTGCAAAGTCAGACCGGCTTAACGTCTGCAATATTTTTTTCCAAAAGACAATGACGTACTTCCGGGTAACCCAGGAAACGGTACATCAACAAACATGGTTTATAAACAAGGCTTATCGATATCAATCGATATGTTATGATTTAACTCATAACACACAGAACACCTAAGATTTTCACTTTTTTTAGTCTGCAAAATACTTTGGCCTTGATGCTTTCTCGTACGGGAAACCTTGACCTATAAAAAGGCGGAAGGTACCGTTAGTAAAACACTTGTCACCCACTTCAAACTTCAGACACGAGCGAAACGTCTACTACCAGACTCCATTGGCATCTGCAGGTTACCACAGTCTGAAGAGCTATTAAAAGCTGTCTGCATGTGATTGAGGGTAAGAGAGAATGTTATTACATATGTATATATAATTATATTATTGATTTGTGCCTTAAAGAAGTGGATAAATGTGTGTAGAATTACTGTGAAGGAAATCAAGCCTGTGGTAACTAAGTTAAATTGTCAAATGAAAGCAGATGGACGAGTTGATTGTGATAATAGTTTAGGAAAGTATTTTGAAGATGTTAAGCTTGCTGAAATGGACCAACCTATTTGTAAGATAGACAGAATGAAAGAAATTGTTTTACTGAGTAAATTGAGTTGTATCTTTTCATTGTCCACAAGGCCTATCTGATTTTAAGGAAGCAAATCCTGGATAAACTCTAACCAGAGTGTTACTGGAATAGTGTGTTATTAATTGAATAAACTATGTTATTTTTGACTTACTTTGATTCTCATGTGTAACCACATCTTATCTGAACTGTCTTATCCTACCTCCTGACTAGATAAGGAGATAGTGATCGATACTACGTAGGATATGTACTTATTATATGTCAGGTTAAATCCTGCCTTGAAGAGGTACTAATTCTATCGAGCCTAAATCAGCTGGAGGGAGCTCATGTTGTTTAAGCACTTGTAAAATGTCAAAGGATCTTCAACAGTGTCACCTTTAATACTGGAAGAACCGCAGCAGTGGGATTCTTTTCAGTACAGTGCTGGAACCGGCCTAGAAGACTTTTTACAGATAAGTAGCCTTGTTTGGGGCTACTTGACTTTACAAAATAACAGTACCACACTCAATAAATTAAAACTTAAAGAATATAGAGTCCAAGTACATGGAACACACACACACACTCACACACACACACACACACACACATATATATATATATATATTACCTACAAAAGAACCGAGTAATGATGACTTATAAGATTGTGGTGTAAGAACATAGAAACAGTCTTTATACATTGTGAAATAATAATATTAACATTGTTCAAGTTCAGCACAGAGGAAAGACAGTTGTCATAAAGGATCAAGTTAACAGATGAAGATGAACTGTAAATGTAATATAAATAATTGAAAGTGACACCTTTTATATTTTTGGAATCAAAGTGATTTCATTTCCAAATTATCTAACAAAACAAAGAAAGATCTTGTATATAAATAAATTATAAATTGTACCAACAGTCTTTATTGAATTATTTAAGTTTGGTTCATAATTCTTGTTGGTTAGTTAATTACCCCTAGCAGAGTCATAATCTAAGGTTAGTCTGGAGAAGGGCATCATGGGAACCTAAGACAGTACATTACCATCTCATCTAGGAACCTATACAGCTTGACTATACCTTTGATGTCAATACACCATTACTCTTTTCAGAGAATGTGGTATTTCTTTTAAGACCAGTCTCTTATCTGGCACTATCCTGGTATCATCTGATACATCTATTTGTCCAGGATATTATCATCATCTTAATATCTTTCCTCTCGCTACACAAGGAACAATTCAAAATTTCCACCACAGTTTAAATCATCCGATGATGATAAACATCATCCCTTCTTTTTTATAAACAAATTTATGTATTTTACATTGTTAAGCTACAAGTGGTTATTAAACCTGTTTATCTGCAACTGTGAAGCTTTAGTTGGTTTAATCACTATTGACTGAAGTCTATGTATGCACCCGTATGACTCATATTGTTCTCAATACATAACCATATAGAGCTATTAGATCAAAAGTTGATGAATCACCTTCAACTGGGGGCTCAGAAATACGAGCGAAAATATATTACCTCACAGAAGGGACGGGAGAATGATAAGTTCATGACAGCTTTGATGATCTGTTGTTATGCTTGCTTTTTAAAAAAAAATTATATGAAGCTCCCTTACACAGATGCATCACTCTTCTATTTTTATCTCTGAGTAATCTTCAGCGAAGGTTGATACCTTTGAATACCCTCATCACTATACTTTAAGTTTGGCATTGTTTGATCACTACTGAGGGGCAGGGAAGACAATGCCATAACAGGCAGTCATGAAATAAAACTTGCTGGAACAGCTTGGGGAGCAGAAGAGAGAGTGCTAAAGACACTATACACAGGGCGAATGAGACGAGTCCTTGAACATGGCATTGCAGCATGAGCAGCAGCAACAAAGTCAAACTTCGACAAAATCAGCAGACTCCAAAACCAAGCACTGAGAATCATAAAGGGAGGCATGACGTCAACACCTATAAAAGAACTCGAAAAGCCAATGGAGGATAGAAGAGAATGCTGGGCCGAACAACAAACTGAAAAATTTAAGAGAGAAGCAGACCATCCAATGTGCCGTAGAATAAATGGTCTTGGAAGGGAAAGACTCAAGCGAAGCAACTTTGTAGAATCGACCACAACAAAGATGAGAGTAGTTTCCATAAATACAATATCCACAATTAAACCCATCTACCCTGCACACAAGCTTCCACTTTGGAAACATACAATCGAAATGAACTTAATGTTACTTGCAAACTTCACTCTTACTTTCATGACTGAACACCTGTTGTTGCTTACTCGCAACATTTATCATCCATTATAAGATTAACGTTCATATATAAACTAAGGTTTTCATATACCTCTTACGCAGTAAATTAAGCACCTATATATTTAGATTAACTATCTCGTTCCATCTTAACTTATCATACCATCATCACTAATAATCATCAACATCAATCACGAACATTTCTTGTTGTCATCGCCTGTTTTTTTTTTTTCTTTAATTTAATTTAAAAGGGAAAAAAAGCTGTGAAGTAAATAACAGTACAGTGATGAGAGGTAGTTTAAATCGTGAATTCAATGTGCGAACGGCTGAAGGTTCAGAAAACGAGTTACATTAATGCAGTATGTTATAATAGCGAACATTTGTTTGTCAACACGTAATAAAGCAAATATTAAGTCAACATTCGCTAGAATAAGCAAAGCATATTGTGTGTGTATGTTGAATTTTGTGTGTGTGTGATCACAGTTTTAGATGAGTACAGATCACTGAGACCAGTTCTGTATGAATCTATTTGTAAGCCAGTCAGTATTGTGTCCCTCTATTCTTCATAATGTATTTTATTGCTGAAAGTAACGTCTCTCCCTCACCGACCAGGTACTCTGGTCGTTCGTCACTTCCGCACTTCGGTACATAATGCGCAGCAGTGTGACGTATAATGGAAATATAGCCTACAGTATCTGACAGCCCTGAAATCCCGCTAACGGTCTATGATTCGCTAGCACAGCCATGCAACTTACAGCCTGCGTTTATTCATTTTTAATCCACGCCTTTTTTCCCTGAGACATAAACAAACGGAAATATTACCAACTTCCGCGACCTGCCAGTCATAACAGGGAGCGAACCCGGTCTGTTTACCTGAGTTTCTCACGCATGCTGATCTGTCAATCATCAGACAGATGCACGTGGAAAAACACCGGGTCTTTGAAGTGAGACGATCAGGCAAAATATTTTCCCGAGGGATCCTCTGATGTTCGTATATACAGGGGGAGATAAACCTTTGATCTCCAGAACAGGGCACATCTACAGAAACCCGTTACACGGTTTAAGTCTCTGTTGTCAGTCTCTGTTGTCGATTAACAACGCCGAACAGAGCGACCGTGGAAAACTTTTATCTTGCGAAAGAGAGGTTTTTGATTTCTCCGCTGTGCAAAAGAGTGTGAAAATTAACATCCTCTGGAGATCATAATAACATGATGTATATAAACTGTGGCTCCTCAAACCAGTTATCAGTTGTCGCTCAGAATTTTTCGGAGTCTAAACACGTAGTCTAGAACCATTTTCTGGAAGGTGTGTTAATAGCCTTCGTGGGGATTTCATTCGGATTTTCTAGTAATAGAAATTTGTGCTTAAGTGTTAAAATGTGTTAAGTTTTACCATTATAATTCACTGTGATTTCCTAGCGTTAAAACTAGCAAAATAAAATAACGCGTAGATTTTTTTACCAGTTGTGCAGTTTAATGTAAATTCCATCACCCGCTTTCTTACACAAGAAGATACGGTTTAGCTGACTGAATTAATATGATAGACGTGATTGATAGTGGACCATAGAATTCACGTTTATTCCATTTTGTGTAAATTTTGTAAGTGACTGTTATTTATACCAGACACCAACAATCTAATAGCCATTAATGACAGGCTATATTTGTTAAGTGCGCGTAAAGATAATTAAATAATAACTGACATTGTGCGATGATCGTTGACTGGAACAGAAAGGGAAAGGCTGCGTGCCTCAACCAAACCTGCACCTGCTAAGAGACGCGCGATAGGATAGGCTATAGACACCGTGTTCCTCTTAACGTTAATCAGGACTGACGGAGAGGATGAGAGATCGTCTCGTCCCCTTCCGTGTATAAACGAGGGACGTTCAGAAAGTAATGCAGCACATCGTTTTTCTCAGGATCTGTTTATTCAAAAAGCATGAAATTTATACACAATATACATGGATATGTCATGTAAACATCGGTATTATTCAACATAATCCCCATCAACTTGTACGGCTTTATGCCAGCGCGAAACAAGTGCATGTATTCCTAGCCTGTACCAGATTTTCTCTTGGTCATGTAGCCATTTCTTCGCTGCATGAATCACTCCTTCATCATCTTCAAGCCTTGTCCCACGGAGTGCATCTTTAAATGGACCAAGTAGATGAAAATCAGAGGGTGCCAAATCGGGACTATAGGGTGGATGGGATAGTACAGTCCAACTCAATTTGGTGATTGCTTCCCGTGTTGCCAGACTTGTGTGAGGGCGCGCATTGTCGTGAAGGAGAAGCAGGTCTGCTGGATTCTTGTGCGGACGAACTCTGCGAAAACGTTGATTGAGTTTTTTCAATGTCTTAATGTAAGCTTGCGAATTGATTGTCTCTCCTCTTGGCATAACGTTCACAAGTATCACACCTTCAATGTCTCAAAAGACAGTGATCATGACCTTTCCAGCTGAAGGAATTGTCTTGAATTTCTTCCTTCGTGGTGATTGCGGATGATGCCACTCCATTGACTGTCTTTTTGTCTCAGGTTCAAAATGATGTGCCCAGGTTTCGTCACCTGTAACGATCTTAGCCAAAAAGTTCTCTCCATCAGCATTGAAACGCTCCAACAATTCAGAAGAAATTGCTTTCCTTTGCAATCGGTAGTCATTTGTGAGACTTCGAGGAACCCATCTTGCGCTAACCTTAGAAAATCCGAGTTTTTATAACTGCATTTGCACTACCAATGCTGACTGACAACTGTAAGGCCAATTGTTGAGTAGTGATTCGCTTATCAGTAAGATTAATGCCCTCAGCGCATTTCAACATTTCTGCGTTGGGGGCTGTAGCAGGACGTCCACAGCGCGGCCGATCAAGCAGCTCCGTATCTCCACTTCCTGATTCTTTGATTCTCTGAACCCAGCGACTGACTGTACTCCTGTCGACTGCAAAACTTCCATACACATCACATAGACGCTTGTGAATATTCACAACAGTTTCATTCTCTGCAACGAGAAATTCTATCACAATTCGCTGTTTATAACGCAAGTTGCTAACACGCTCCATTTCAACTGTTTAGGGCAGCCGTATTATTTGTCCGGTTGCGGTGCAATTTGGTGCACACAATTGACACATGCAATATTTGAAGTGTGCAAAATTTCATGCTTCTATCTTCATTATTAGCTGAGAAAAACGATGTGGTGCATTACTTTCTGAAGGCCCCTCGTATATATATATATATATATATATATATATATATATATATATATATATATATATATATATATATATATATATATATATATATATATATATATATATATATATATATAGATATATATATATAGATATATATATATATATATATAATTAGCAGTAATTTTTTTCAAAATGTTACTATATCCTTGAGGCATGACCTGATTAAACGGCGACCAGCGGTTTTTTTATGTGGCTTTAATGTGGCATATATTTTGGTCCATTGTGGTCTATGGTGGCATTTTCTCCATTTACTGATCGGATTAAAGTAGTCTTCTTTTGGCTTACTCGTCTCCCAGTTCAGTTCTGAACAAGACGGGCCACAGAGACTAACTGACATTTTAAAAAGTAAAGTAGCTGGACATATAATCATCAGAAAATATATATTCAATTTTTTTATCAGCCCATTGTGGAAAGAACAAGCAGGATTTAGAAAGAACAGAAGATGTGTAGATCATATATTTACCCTCAGGAACATTATAGAGCTGTGCTCAGAATGGCAAAGACAGCTGTACATTAATTTCATTGATTTTGAAAAGGCTTTTGACAGTATACATAGGGACAGTTTATGGAAAATACTGAGGGCTTATGGAATTCCAAGCTGCATAGTGTCAATCATAAAAAGCCTTTATGCCAACTTTACGTGTAGCATTGGGCAGAGCAACCTAACCTTTGAAGTAAAGACAGGAGTACGACTGGGATGCCCCTTATCAACCACTTTATTTTTAACAGTCATAGACTGGGTGATGCGCCAGACAACAGAGGGCAATCCAAGAGGAATAAGATGGACTACATTTTCTACATTGGAAGATCTGGAATATGCAGATGACATTGCACTGCTAGCACATTCACATCAACACATCCAGGAAAAAACGGATATACTTAATAAGTATAGCCAGCAGGTGGGCTTGAACATCAACCTAAAGAAGACAGAGGTCATGACGCTCAATGTGAGCAGCCCTGAGCCCATATCAGCAAGGAATCAGCAACTGGAACAGACAGATGCCTTCACATACCTAGGATGCATAGTAACACCAGACGGCGGAGCAAGCAGAGACATCAACAACAGAATGAACAAAGCAAGAACAGCCTTTTTTAGTCTAAACAACATCTGGAAGTCCTCTCAGTACAGTACAAGCACAAAATTAGGATTATATCAGAGCTGTGTGCTTTCTGTGCTTCTCTATGGCGCGGAGAGCTGGAGAGTTACAGAGAAGGAAATGTCGAAATTGTCCTCTTTTCACACAACATGCCTAAGAAAAATTCTCCGAATCTTTTGTCCGAATACCATCACCAACCAAGATCTGCTTACTCGGAGCAAGCAAGAGGACATGCACAACATCATAGCTGGCAGACGCTGGAGCTGGGTTGGCCATGTCCTCAGAAGAGACCCCGATGCCATAACAAGAACAGCTATGCTATGGACACCTGAAGGAAAACGAAAGAGAGGCCGGCCAAAAACAACTTGGCGGAGGACTGTGGAGGCTGAGATGCAAAGAATGAACCAGAGTTGGGGCACTGTACGAAGGATGGCCGCCGACCGAGCAAAGTGGAATCAATTTGTTGTTGCCCTACAAGACGCCACCAGGCGTAATGGCCACTGACTGCTTTGACGGTCGGCGGCTAAGGATCAAAGAAGAAGAAGAAGATTGTGGAGTAATACCAATAACTGTTCTCCCGACTTCTGATAGTCGTTTCCAAGATTTATCCAGAAGAGTTACGCTATTTCAGAATCGGCACTCACCAGAGCCAGCTGATAGGATTTACCATCATCATTAAGTAACAATAATTAGCAGTTTTAGCAATCATATGTTTTCCTACTGTTTACTATGAACACCAGATCTGAGAGAGTCTCGGCATAAACTATCCAAGGTGACAGGGTTTATCCAGGAAAATCAACCACCAAATTAGGCGTTCCCCTTATAAAATTTAATTACTGAAAGGAGGGACTGGGGCCCTTTTCGGACGATAAATACTCCGGACCTTAAATACATATTCATGGATTATACATCCAACGGATTGTTTCACCAAGAATAGGGTAAGAAGCGAGATTGTGTGGCCACGTATGACAGAGAGAGAGAGTGAAATATTTTCTTTGGTACAGGAACCATTGCATCACATGCACTCTGTTTGACTATTGTTTAATTTTATTGGATAACGTTTAGTGGGAACTGTGTTCTTTCTTTACTGTCTATACTGTAACCTAGTGCTAATCTTTAACCTTTGGGGTTATTAACTTCTTGGGTTCTTTTCTTCTCATTGAGGGGAGGGCATAGGTATTCTGTTATTTTTCCATGCATGTAATTCTGATGTATTTGATCTTTCTCTTTTAGATATTCGATGTTCTAAAGTTTAGTGATAATAAACAAAAAAAGAACTAACTTTGGGTTGATCAGACCCATACCCAAATTTACCATAGTTTTGTTCACGTGTGTGTGTCTTGTTGTCACATAGCTGTGTGTGTGTTTGTGTGTGAGTGTTTAGGTAACTTATATTTCTGAATATAAGGGGGTGCAAGATTGTCTTATACTAAATTATAGTCGTATAGATAGGCTGGATTAGAGAAACTACTCAGTCCAGAGACAGATCTTCTCCTTAACTATTCACTCGTGAAAAATCTATTTCTTACACCTTTACTTCTCACGTATTATCACCATCTCCTATACTCAGGCGGGACCTTACATAACTTTAAAACCTATCTAAGCATGACAGCTCTAGAGTTCTTTGCGGATTGTGTCATGACCATAAAAGCACAATGTATGTCTGCAGAGTTTACTGATATAAATAGAAGGAGTTGATGAAGAATCAAATGAGTTTGTTAAGTTATATGCTGTAGGGGAAATTATAATTCAGGACTGCTGGAGAACCCACGGGCAACAAATTAACACCATTTTTAAAACGTTTCATCATGTCTTAATAGTGGATGAAGAGGACCTTGTGAGTGTAAATATATATACACACAGACAATTTGTATTTTAGTATGTTAGTGCATTCATTATTAGACAGAGAAGAATAGAAAAAAACCTTTAGAAGAGCAGAGAGAACCTTTTCATCTGTCGCTCTCTTTCGCTATTAGCATTAAAACTTGTGGTAGATTTACGAGGAACGTTTTTTTATGCTTTATGCATAAGGCAATAGGCACTACTAGGTACGTGTTAAAGGCGGCCTGCTTCGCTTGCAGTTAATGTACACAGAACAAAACTGGTGCGTTGAAACACCTTTTGATTCAGTCTTTGACTTGCTGTGGACATGCTATTTGTTGTAAATTGGACACCAGTTTTAATTAACCAAGAAACTGGTCAAATGTTACGTTCCAAAAACGATAATCCTCTTCCTCGTTCGCCTTCAGACTTCCACATTTATGACTCTAATAAAGGCAGTAGTCAACTCAAGGTTCCCGACATCTCCAAACAGTTTTTCGTTGACAGAAGTGGGTTGTTGCCATATGCTACTCCGTTCATTACTGTAGGTTGGGCAGTACTCAACTCAACATTTCAGGGTAAGAGTGGTATGTAACGCTTAAGGAACATGAGATTTTCTAGTGGTAAAAGGCCTGATATTACTCGAGTCGAAATCTCAGGTTAGTATGTCTAACCTGAGAATGATGTTACGTGAGTATTCTATTTTCCCTGTACGCTGACAGGTGTCCTCTCGCCATTCAGGCAGATACTCGCCGTCTTCGGAGAGTACCTATGAGAGCTGGCTCGGCTGAGGAGCCGTTCAGGTTATTCCAGTCCCTGGTCGACGACACTCCTTCAAGTGTCCTCGCCAGGGCTCGAATTAATCCAGTCCAAATTCCGGTCGACGACATTCATAAGATCAGTATTATCTACTTCCGCTCATCTACAACCTCGGCTGGGAGCCCACCCAGTTAAACCTCATCTCTTCTGTTCCAATTAGGAATTTAATGTAACTTTATGTTCCAGTGTGTGTATCTGTGTGAAGTTTGTTTTACGTCACAACGTTTCTTGTTCCGTGAAGTTTGTTTTACGTCACTACGTTTCTTGTTCCGTGAAGTTTGTTTTACGTCAGAACGTTTCTTCTTCCGTGAAGTTTGTTTTACGTTACAACGTTTCTTCTTCCGTGAAGTTTGTTTTACGACACAACGTTTCTTGTTCCGTGAAGTTTATTTTACGTCACAACGTTTCTTGTTCCGTGAAGTTCTCGGGGAGACAAGGAAAGAATATGACTACTGTGACCTCAAGTATGTCGTAGGAAGCCAGTAATGTGACATTATGACATGACGCTGGCAATCTCATCATGTCAAACAAAGTGGTACTGACTCCACCAATGCTAGATCACATGACAGTATTTGTGCAGACTACGGTGGTGGTTCTATGCTCCATAAGGAACGAACAAGGAAATAATTATCGTATAACGTTTTTCAAACTTGACTGTACTTGATGATAGCTATTTACTGTGGAATGTTTTCTTTGCTTATTTCTTGATTATTGTCAGATACTCTTAATGTAAGTGTGCAGCGTTTTATGAGAAACGAACAAAGTCGTTGTAAATTATGTGGTGGTACAACAATGTCTCAATGCGCTGTTATTCCTTGCTTCAGCACATCTATCTTCCACTGATAAGGGTGGGATTTAGGCTGACATCCAAAATTACCACCCCTATCGACACCAGGTATTAAAGTGCAAGATATAGGTGTCTTCTCTGGTTTATGATGTTGCTGTGTAGGTTGTAGTAGAATAGTTCCCAGAGTACAACACAGGCAACATGATGTGTAGAGTCATAAAAATGGTAACTTCAATTTACGTTTTATACCATTTATTGTACGCCACAAAACAGTCATGATATATATGTCATCACCAACATAGTCCAACAAATTCAGCATTCAAAATAATATTAGTGCCAGCTGATAGTCATGTAGAATCCAATATTCAATATTCATAGTGTAGACAAATAGCTTCCGTATATTCGATATCATAAAGTTCTGGTTCGTGAAGCTGTATAACTAATATATAGCAACGATCTGAATGTCTAAAGTACATACATATTAATTCTGCAACAGTGTCAGCTGCAGATCATCAATGTTCATAGATAATAATAAATACTCCCTTCCTGATGCTAGCAGATCAGATGTATACAATAAGTCCATTTATCGTCTGCACGTGAATAGCATACATGGAGTACAGGTCAACCCGACCTTTATAACATTCCTAAGTCTAACCATCTGACTTGGACGTGATCTCTGATATAACGAATCCTGGAACACAGACAATAGTCTTGTTGGTCTAGAGCGACCCATATATGTAACTAGTTCAGGTATAAAGATACCGGTGGCGAAATCGTAATCAAAGTACCTCTCCATTTTTGAATCACACAAGCGAGCAAAGAGCGACAAAATGACGAACTTCTAGATGATAGCGTAAAGTTCAATACAAGAGGAATTACCTTTTTTTCCGAAATCAACCACTGAACATATGCCTCCAGGCAGGCTTGAATAACACTGGGAAATAGTCTAGTTAGCTAACTAACTCACAAAGACAATGTATTTCCCTCAGAAAAATCACAAGACGCAGATTGCGTCCGCTCGCTGCTCAGACCATTTCTTAACTCCCCGAGCTGGGCGGAAAACACAATCGAACTCTCAAAGTCTAGACATGCGCAGAACGCCTCTACCTGAGTAAAATTCAACGAGACGATGGTTGAAGACCTTCTAGAAAGATTTTGTAAGAAATCTTGCCTTATATGGTCAGCAAACGAATCCTCAACACAGGTTTCATACATTCCAACAACAGTTGACCGATCATTACCAAATAAGGAGAATGGTCACACTTCGTTCAAACGATATAGACCGAACGTGTCTCGTCACAAGAAGAGGTAATCATCATCTTAAATGATAATTTCAATATCCAGAGTTATGTAGCTTTGACTGAAAAAATTAACGTATACATTTCAGTCAATCTAATTACACAATGTCTTTAGCAAAAAATGGTCATATAATGACTTTAGGAAAAATGATCATACAATGACCTAAGAAAAAATGATCTGTGCGTAACATCCACTTATCACATAACTTTGTGCAGGGCTTCTTGAAAATATCTATCCTTCATCAGGACCACGTTCTTCTTGAAATGTTGAGAAACTCTGGTCAAAGGTTTATCTGAGGTCACGTGTAGAAACTTTACACTAGGTCCTAAAGTAACGCCAATGATGTTTGCAAAGTAAATAGCAGATATAAAGTATAAAGTGACAAACATTTGGATTACGTTTCAGTCAGTAAAAAGTAAAGTGGCGGAGCT
This sequence comes from Oreohelix idahoensis, assembly GCA_024509875.1. Lineage (NCBI taxonomy): Eukaryota > Metazoa > Mollusca > Gastropoda > Stylommatophora > Oreohelicidae > Oreohelix > Oreohelix idahoensis. The sequence continues at coordinate 44,723 of JAMPIV010008985.1, read as the reverse complement.
ACGTCTACAATGTCTGACTCGGTGTCAATGGAAAGATTATCAGGGATCAGTTATTGAAAGTTCACCCCCTGAAAACAACGAGCAATTATAGGCGTATACCTGATCTCCGTGATCTAAAGTAGGCATTCTTGTTAATTGTGTATTCTGGGTCGAGTCTGAACATGATTTAAAAGACTTAAATATCACGCCTTCAATGACAATGTTTCCAGACATATCTAAAGAAAACAACCATAGTAACAAAATAAAACCTTATAAACTACAGCCAGTTGTAACTGGCAGTTATAAGGTCAAATTTATCAATGCCTATGAGGGACACAGTAAAACTATAAAACTATATGATTTTATTTTACGCGGTTCTCACTAACAGGACCTTTTACCGTTTACAATTTGTGTATAGATATAAGGAGAGTTCAATTTAATTAAGCGAATTTATGCAACAGCTATGTGGCAATGGAAGTAATATTGAGAGTTTTCCGGTATTATGTAAAGCCAATCCTATCATACGGAAGTAAGTCAAGGACAATTAGCAAACACGTAGGAAAAACCCTGAAGGTTAAATGCATGTGGTGTTACAGAAGGATGTTAATAATACCATAGATGGCTAAAATGAGTAATGAGATGTCCTGAAAGAAGCCAGTGAGCAACGGAAGCTTATTGCCCACAGCCACTTTCTTACGGCAAGATAGGAGGAGAAAATAGATGGAATATATTGTGACAACAGGAAACATTGAAGGAAAACGGCACAGACGACGACACAAGGCGAAGATAATGGACCTTAACATCAAGTCACGGGAAGATGTAACAACACAATAAATAAACAGTACTGGAGATAAGAAGTTGTGGAGAGGTACGATCACCAACTCTACCAGACATAATACTTGAAGACGACGACACAAGGCGAAGATAATGGACCTTAACATCAAGTCACGGGAAGATGTAACAACACAATAAATAAACAGTACTGGAGATAAGAAGTTGTGGAGAGGTACGATCACCAACTCTACCAGACATAATACTTGAAGACGACGACACAAGGCGAAGATAATGGACCTTAACTTCAAGTCACGGGAAGATGTAACAACACAATAAATAAACAGTACTGGAGATAAGAAGTTGTGGAGACGTACGATCACCAACTCCACCAGACATAATACTTGAAGACGACGACACAAGGCGAAGATAATGGACCTTAACATCAAGTCACGGGAAGATGTAACAACACAATAAATAAACAGTACTGGAGATAAGAAGTTGTGGAGAGGTATGATCACCAACTCCACCAGACATAATACTTGAAGACGACGACGAATACAGTCCATAAATTCATATTAGGATGTTCGTGTAGTTTCCGGCGGTCTCTAATGAGACAAACAGGATTACTGCCCATTCACGTATGTCGTACAAGGTGACTTAAATGAGATTCTGCATGAGACTGGCAATGTCATCATGTACAACTAATTGCTACACAAATCCCACCTGCACAAGCATGTGACATTCTTGGTACAAGCAAACGGGACCAGCTGCTCTGGCAGCTTCATGATCTATAACGATAGAAAAGGGAAATAATAATGATGATGATATGTCCACATGAGGTAACTCTACATTTTCACATTTAATTCATGTTTCATTATATTTTCAGGTTCAGTTATCAAAGATACGTGTGAAGGAATGTGACAGATATGCTCAAGACATCCCAAAAATCCTGGAGAATTCTGCGACTATATTTAACATCATAGCAGCAAATGCTAGCGTTGATTCTAATCGCACCGACCTGGAAATTCTGTCTTTACACATGAAGGCATTATTTGGACCACGCAGAAAGAGAAACACAACCTGGTTCCATCTAATAAACAGCTGCTTAACTGTAACCTCACTGGTAAATCATCAATAATTTGTAACAGACGCATAAACACAAGCTGCTAACTTTATAATCAGCCGCACTCTGCAGCCATGACGTAACAAGAAACAACTTCTATGAGAGTAAGGTACAGCTGACTCGATTATTTGACGTGGCTGACTCTAAAATACGCAGCTCATGTCTGGAAGGTAACACAAATCCCAAGCAATGAAACAATATCGCTATCGAATGTGATGGAAGATACATCACAAGAATTCTCAATTATGGCTGGTTTTTCGAGAAATGAAAGTAGTTCCGATCTTCATTTATATGATGGTGTCAGTGATGACAATGTTACAGAAGACAATACTGGAGATGAAGTCAAGGTGAATACTGCTGCGCTGTGTGAACAAACAAACTCTTTAGCTGAGAGTACATACCGAGGACTCTTACACAACGCCGATCATTTAACGGAAGCAAAACATTTACATGACAATTTTGGACTTATTGCGTCTATGAAATACGAAGAACAAATAAACGAACATAATAACGATCATGTTCCTGATACTATCGATGCAGGCAATAATATCAGCGGCGATTTTAACGATGAAGATGCCAATGAAAACATTGATTTCCCAAACCTATCTGAGCAAGAGATATTCCAAAAGCTACAAGACGATGACGTGACCAGACAGTTTAACGTTACAAACAGCTTGAAGGACATTAACGTAACAAACATCCATATGGTAGAGCACATAAACAGATCTGACCCGGCAGTCAAACGTCTTCTGACACGAGCTCGACTGACAGCCAAAGAAGTGAAAGACATCAGTACAGACGCAGACATACAATCCATTGTCAACGATTTTCTGAGGACTAACATGACTGGAAATTTTATCATGGCAAGGTCAGTCAACATATAGTTATAGTCAATACTATTCTTGCCTTTTCTTCCCTATTATGTGCTACTAACTAGTTTATTCATATATTACCCATCACCTCCTCAAAACCTAATACACACAGTCCCTCCTGTCACGTGCCATTTGCTCACGGTATTTCCATGTCTACCTCGTTCCGTTCATTTCCGTCTTCTGCTCACTTCTCCATGTCGATCTCCTGTCACCTCTATTACCTGGTCATTTAACAACAAAGGGTGCCTTGTCTTACGTTTTTTCTGAACACTTGATGTAAGCCCTACCCGCCACCAACGCCTTTCTTCAACTAAGTTTCTTTGGAATTTTTCTGGTTCTTTCTATAGTAATTGTTCCATCTTACGTTTTTTTTTCGTTCGCCCGCTAATACTCGAGGCGAAATCTCAGGTTATTATTTTATGTCTAACCTGACATTGATTTTACGTGAGTATCCCTTTATTTCTTGTACAGAGACAGGTGTCCCTCGCCATTCAGGCAAATACTCGCCGATTTCGGAGGTACCCATTGCAGCTGGGTCGGCTCAGGAGCCGCCAGTCCCTGGTCGACGACACTCCTTCAAATGTCCTCGCCAGGTCTCGAGTTAATCCAGTCCAAATCCCGGTCGACGAAAAATCCTCAAATGCCGTCGCCCGGGTTTGATCCTGTATCACCCGGTCGCCAGAGCGGTGTTGTAACCACTACGCCAGCGCGGCTCCCTCCATCTTACGTTGTAATCCTTCCTGATATACCAATTTAACACATCTGTACTGCGCAAGTGCCATTATCAAACTAAAGCTCAAAAAGGGAGCAAAAATTGTTGCACTTTTTTTTACTAGGTTTCTCGCATAAGGCACCTAAGGAAGGGTGGGTATGGGGCCCCACTATTCCATCATGTAACAAAATAAAAGCAACAAAATAAAAGCAACAAAATGAACAAACCGTTGCATGCTTTGTTTTTTCCTATACTTGACAGTCACACGGTAGGAAGGCTTTGACATAACAGAAAAAAAAATTATTTCTAAAGTGGGTGTAATCTATTTTCACGTATTTATTTAATTCTCAATTCAATGACAGGCACTCCCCCTGTCATGCCCCTTTTATATCTTTATTTTGATATGATTATCTTTTCTCTCACTCCGTTACGTAGCTGCCATGAAACAAGTATACTTGTCTTTTCTATGTACATTTGAGCCTATCCTTCTATTAGACACGTCAACCATGTGATACCTGACCGCCATCAAGCTACTGTCTGTAAACTAAGAACACACTGTACTGTTAAAACGAGTAATCATGACGTCCTAAAAGAAGCCAGTGCCAAAAGGAAGTTCATTACTAAAACTATAAGGAAACACTCTACCTTCTTTTGGACATGTTGTGAGAGGAAGAAAGATAAAACACACTGTGATAACAGGAATGACAACAGGAACAAGAAATAGAGGAACATACTAGACAGTTTTGTATTATGGCACGGAAAGAGGTCAACAAATATAATAACAATAACATTACTAACAAGGTAATAATAATTCTGATGACTAGAATAAGAATAATATAGTTTTGCTGAGTAATATCGTGAATTAATGTATGGGTGTGTGTGAGTATGGGAGTGTGTGAGTATGCGTGTAATATGAAAATTCAATATAATTTAACCAGCGATTTTAAAAAAATTACCACAAAACCAATGATAATGAGAGACGTAGCTGAAAATCTGAACAGATCAACTATACAGAAGACAAGTCAGATTTAATGAACTAATGATGTCATTATCTTTTAAAATTTATTTCAGAGTGCTACGAGAGAATTACTGCATGTTTTACTCCTGGCTGACCGCGCACCTACAAGTTGAACGTAACGCGTGGGCGTCCAGACTCAAAATAGCGCTGCACAAGATGGACACTCAAAGAAGAAACAGTCTGGAAACTACAGATCTGCTGGCAGAATCGGCCAACAGAATGCGATACCTAATTCAGTCTTGTAGTAAAGCAATGTTTGGAACATCGAGTAAAGTCAACAAGGATAAAAACAGGCAACAAGCCCGCATGTCTCATGCTGTTTTACAGACAATCCATTCCTGTTGCACAGATCCTCTGCGAGCTAATCTCAATAACAACCGTAGCAATGAAAACTTTCACCAGTCAAATAATCTCGTTCTGAGAAAGCAGACTTGACAATGTTCTCCAGAACCACGGGTAATTCTGGCACTGATCCTGTCGCGTGTTACTTACCAGGCGAATGTTACAGCAATGGCTCTAATATGCAAAATTCCGGAGATCTCACCGACTTTAAAAGCTGTCATTTTATTACAGAGTGCCCCGTAAGGGCGAAAAATGTGAATAGGAAATTATCTACAAGTTTACAACCAGATATAGAGGAATTGTGTCATACTAGAAGAAAGAATACAGACTCGGGTAAAGACGAGCTGAACACTGACAATTATGAAGACACAGATTGGAGGCAGGCTACGCGTGACAATATGGATGCATTGACCGAATTATGTAACAGGTTGAATTGTGATCGGAAAGCCTGTCTGCGACTATTGGGACTTAGCCCCAACTACTGTTCGAGTTTGGTTGAAGCTGTGTCGATATACGTCCAGGACAGATGCAAGAGCAGCCATAGCAGACGGAATGACATAGAGCACAGGTTGGCATCACTTGAAATTGAGAACAGAAATATTCTGAATGACATGAATGTCGTGCAGAGCGCACTGGCAGAAAAGAACGATGAAGTACTTCGCTTAAAAAATCAGCTTGAGAAGTATGAAGCATTGCTAGGTGACAGTAGACGGGTTGTGACCAAAACAGGTGGTTACGCAGAACACTCGGTAGCCACCAACAGGCAAGTGCCCAGGAAAAGCAGAAACGGTGTTTGTGGTAAACACATATTTAGTGAATGTTTCCTTGGAGAAAAGACAACAAACAGTTCATATTCCAGTATAAACATGTCACCATATGTTAAAGGTACTAACGTGATTATGCCACAGATTAACAAACTTGCTCCCATTAGCATGGTGAAGTTTTATGAAACAGACAAGTCGCAACCTAACGGAGTGAACGTATGCTTCACAGCTACGGAGGTACCCAGCGAGTCTTCAAGTGAGACGTCAGTAATAGAGACGTCCGAAAAGTTGCAGAAACGATTAAAATTAAGGGCAAACAATGTCACGACAGAAGAAGCTACTAAAGGAATGATCAAAAAATCTAAAGCAGAACCACATGATAAATGTAAGTTTCAGATCAGAATAATCTCAGCAGCAAAAGATTCTTCCACCCAGAATGAAACAAAAAGAATAAAAGATATTAACTCAAGCTATCACATGAAGTTTCTCCATTCAGCACGTTCTGTACACGATTCTGCCAATTCTAATGCAGTCTCAGATCAATCGCGTATTAATAAAAAGTGCTCCCAAGATATGCTGGAACAAATAAATCACTTACATATGAATCTCTATAATGAAGTTGAGCATTCACGTAAGACCGATCAATCTACAGCAGCAAATGTCCACACCAAGCCAGCTTATTCGCTCATTCCTTCTAATCCTCCTGTAAGCCCGGATAATGTATTTGATGCATCTTCTACCATAAAAGTAAATCATGGGCATAAATTCAGCAACACAAATAGCAGTAGTATCAAGAAGAACAAAGTCACATCCCTAGAAAGCTCTGCTGACAAGAAGGAAGAATACAGCGAAAAGTACAAGAGGAAATGTGTTCTCCACGCAAATGTGGTTACACTAGTATCCTCATCGGTCAAGAAGGCGTCCAAGCCTGAGTCATCTCGGTTCAGTCAGCAAGTCAAGTCAGTTGTGTCTAAGTGTTTACGATGTCAGAAACTGTTTACCTGGGTGGACAATCACAAACTGGCCTGTAATTACCACAGGGAAGGCATGGCCCGAGTAGAGCAGTGCGACCAGTCTGGAAAATTAATGGAAGTTGTGTATCAGTGGACGTGCTGTCTTCAGCCTGAAAACAGCGATGGGTGCTATTATGGTCAGCATATCTGAGATCATAAAATTAAGCTCTTGTGGTTTCTGGAGTCTACGAGGAGATTTCCCCCCCCCCTCCAACCCAACAACACCAACAAAATAAAAATAAATATACAAAATGACGTACCTCAGGCATATCGACAGAGGAGATTACTGTAAGATTTCGATAGATACTGGCAAAGTCATTATGTAAAAGAAACTATAACATATGTGATAGGGTGGTAGCGATTTGCAGTGAGATGTTTTTATCTCCGTTATTGATTTGTGGCCACTTCTCACTCGCACAAGACCCGTACACTAATAACACTCCTCCACTCTTGATCGTAAGGCAGTGGTTGTATTTATTTATACAGGTTGGTCAGTTACACTAAATATGTTAAAGAGTTAAGAAACCTACAAACACCTAGCAAGTGCTCGTGGGTTAATCTGAAACGCATCAAAGCACTGACAAATTAAAACGTAATAATACAATAATGAACAATATAATATTGTCACCTGCTAGCCAGCCTGTTATTATACTCGCACACTCAGGCATGCGGCCAATGCGACTAGTATGGTATTGTGCATGAGGCTGGCAATCTCACCATGTAACACAAATTGCTAGAGAAACCCCTGCTGAAAGAGCATATGAATGCTTGGTGCAGGCTTCCTGATAGAGCCAGCCGCAGTTGTGGCTCCATGCTCCATAAGGAGCGAGAAGAAATAATTGTATCTCCAAGTGAACCCACGTGCTATCCTAAACCATCCTACACCCTTCCATCCCATGACAATAACTACATAATAATCAAAATAGGCATATGTACCTATAAAAACAGAAAATAAACGCTATGTATCATCAATACTATCCTTAATGAGGATAACTACCACCACGTAACTGATCCACATCAACATTCATTCTTGCACATTCAAGCATGTCGTATGTGACCACTGATGAGATAAGCATTATTATCATTTGAGAGGTGTTACAGAAAGAGCCACTGCAATAACATAATGAATGCTTGGTGTAGGCTTCCTGTGAGGACCAGATGCCGTGGTGTCATCATGCCCCATAAGGTGCAAATATAAACGATAATATCTCAGTGACACACGCACCAGCGCTTTTTTCCCTTGGTTGACGCTTGTGTCTTTGTGCTGTTTGATCTCTTATTTCTGTAATGACCTGTCTCTCCACTTCAATTCTTTTAAGGATTTCTTCATTTTTCTTTTTTTATTTCCGTCATCTTTGCGATGTCTTCTTGGATTTGTTGTTGTATTGTTTTCATCACGCGGATCATTTGCTTCGCACTGTCCAAGTCGCCCGGGATTTCTCCACATCTGACAGCTGGGGTTTGTTCAGGTGTTTTCTTTTTCGTCTCGCAGTTTTTGCTTGACCCCTCGCTCACATTAGACATCAGTTGTCTGATGTGAGTTGCAAGGCCTTGTTCATATTTTGATGTAGATATGACATTTGTTGTTGCTCTGTTCTTTGCCTCACTGTACGATACACCCTTTCCAATTGATACTTTTCATATCTTTCTTGTTTTCTAGTATGCTAAGCAACCGCAGTAACTTGCCTCGTGCTCACCCAAGCAATTCGCACAGGTTCTATTTCCGCTGGGTGCTTTGTAGTCGGCGTCCTTTGCCTTATGACAGTTGCTGTATGTGTGGCTTCCTGTAACAGTATCTGCAGGCTACCTCTATTCTACTTGTCCTCTCGACCATAGTGTTATACACTAAACAGTCTGGTCATTCACTGATTTGTGTGTTCAGCCGCCGAACTGTTGTCATCAAAAGTAAAATTAGACAATTCGCCGGTCAGTTCTGTCGCCTCTATTATACTGAGAAAAAAAAATTGTCTCACTTCTTTAAATTTTGCTTCTTATAATCATTCTCCTAAGATGGCTGTATACCGCTCCACCTATGTCCCAGTACCGCTCCACCTATGTCCCAGTCTTGACATATGGATGCGAGTCATGGGCAATGACTACAACCTATAAAAGCCAGATCCAAACCTCAGAAATGAGGTATCTGAGGAAGGTGGTTGAAGTAACAAGAAGAGACATGGTACCCAACCAGACGATACGTCAAGGCCTTAAATCCTACCCCCTGCAGACCCAAGTAGAACAGTCCCAATTAAGATGGTTTGGCCATGTCTGCAGAATCGGAGAAGATCGGATACCACGACAAGCATGGGAAACAAAAAGCCAAGGATCCAGACCCCGAGGACGACCCAGAGTCCGCTGGGAGGACAACATTAGACAATCTTTGAAGGACCGAGAACTAGAATGGAACCAGGCCAGGAGGAAGACAGCCGATAGGATAGTATGGCGCTCTCTCTTCCAAACCTCTACACCTCACGGTAGAAGGGGAACGACTAAGTAAGTAAGTATAATCATTCTCCACCCTGAACTAGTGCAACACCCCCACCCCCCACAAAACAAAAATTAATAAATGTCACTGTTTCATTCCCACAGTAATGCGGTTGGTAAAATGATTTCTGTGAATGGCTTTGAACGTCTATTTAATGTTGTATTGATTGATTGCTGCATTTATTTCAATAATTGTGTGCCCATACATTCATTTACTGTATTCATTCTTCTCCCTCTAGACCTGCACGCAGGGTTATGATGATGATGATGATGATGATGATAAAGGTGCAGCTTTAACAAACCAAAACAAAAATTAAATGTCTTCACAACTTCATCCGGGCGGTTCCATTTTCATATACAAAGGGAAAGAACAAGGTACCGACCAATACTTGCACCACCACGAAGTTCTATCCCCTTATGACTTTCTAGACCGTATGCAGAGTCTCACAGAGCAGTTTGATTTCTATACGCCAAATCTACCCAGTGATGTCCATGTCAGAGGGAAGAAATGCAACCAAGCGCACGTAAACGGAGGGAGTAACTACGACTCATTTAAGGTATATATATATATATATATATATATATATATATATATATATATATATATATATATATATATATATATATATATATATATATATATATATATATATATATATATATATATATATATATATATATATTCTTTGAGGGGCATACTGCACGGGCAACAGCTTGATCTCTTTATCTAAGCGCGCAACCTCGCGCCCGCCGAGACACCTTCTCTGGGGCGTGTTCCTGCAGTCAGTAATGACTAAAAGGGATGCTACTACAACTACAACAACTACTACTACTACGCCGAATGCTCTTGGGCATAAACATTGATATACAACTGAGCAACAGTGCCACAGTAAATGATGTACGCCAATACACGTTTTGTACATTTCTGTACTCTAATCATACGCAGTTTAAAAATTTGTCTCTACGTCACACAGAGTGGGTGTTTGCTTTGATTTTCACGTGTAGTTTGAATATGTGCCAATTATTATGTCTCATCTTCGTCAGATATACAAGTAGACATATTTAGTAATTAACAGGTGAAGTTTCTTATTACCTGGTAAAGTATAATAACTATGCAAAGTGATACGTGAGAGAAATGTGAATTTTGGAGATAGTGAAACGAATGATATCATCATCATCATCAGTTGCCATGTCCACAACGAAGGTTGGCTGTAATGGATCTCCAACGTCTTCTGTCTCTTGTCTTGATGGTGCACTCTGATAGACTCTTTCCTGTCCATCTCTTGATGTTGTCTTCCCACTTATGGCGCTGTCTTCCCCTTGCACGTTTGCCTTCAACTCTCCCTTCTGTTATGGTCTTCTGTAAGGTGTTATGCCTTTTTATGTGGCCAAAGTATTTTAGCTGCCGAACTTTGACCTCCCTCATTAGTTCTCTTTTCATACCTAGATTTTCCAGGACCTCCTTATTTGTTTTCATCTCTTTCCATGAGATACGCCCCATTCTTCTATATATCCACATTTCAAGAGCCTCAATTCTTTCTTCCAACTGCTTATTCATCGTCCATGTTTCTGCACCATACAGAAATGCAGAATCTATATAACACTTTATGATTCTCAGTTTTAATTTGTGAGATAACTGTTTGGATGTCAGTATATGTTTCATGTTGTTGAATGTAGCTTTGGCCATTCCTATTCTCTTCTTGATTTCTGTTTCACATCTGCCATCTTCTGTTATTATATGATCGAGATATACGTAGCTCTTGACTTGTTCCAGGATTTCCCCATTTACGCTTATCTTTAATGTGGGTTTATCGTCTGTTTTGCTAATTATCATAGTTTTTGTTTTCTCAATATTAATGTCGAGTCCATATTCATGACTTATACAGTTCACTTGCTTCACTAGTTCTTGTAACTCCTGTTCGCTTTCAGCTAACAACACGGTATCATCTGCATATCTAAGGTTGTTTATTGACCTTCCACTGATGTTCAGTCCTGGTATTTCCTGTATCTGTTTGAAAAATTTTTCGGTGTATAAATTAAATAGGCAGGGGGACAGCACACAACCTTGTCTGACGCCTCTTTTTATGTCTATGTATGGTGAATAATTCCTTCCAGATTTTACTGTGGCAGTTTGCTCCCAATAAAGGTTACTGAGTATTCTTATATCTTTTCCATCAATACCTATGTCTTCGAGGCATTCAATTATTTTCTCATGATGGACTCTGTCAAAAGCCTTCTTATAGTCAATGAAGCACATATACATACTTTTTTGGACCTCTGTATATTTTCTGCTAATATTCTTAGGCAAAATATTGCCTCTCTTGTTCCACTGTTCCGTCTAAAACAAAACTGTTCTTCCTGGATTTCGCTGTCTACTTTACTTTTTATTCTTTCCTGTATGATTTTGAGCAGTATCTTAATTGCATGACTCATCAGGCTGATTGTTCTGAAGTCTGAACATTCTGTTGCATTTGGTTTTTTGGGCAATGTTATAAAAACTGATGTCTTCATGTCGTGTGGTATATATCCTGTATTGTATACATCGTTGCATATTTCTGTGATTGTATCTATAGCAAAGCTCTCCAGAGCTTCTATCATTTCAATTTTTATGTTATCCATGCATGCTGATTTTCCTTTTTGTATCATATGAATGGCATTCTCTACTTCTGATCTGAGAATGTTTGGGCCTTCATTAGAATCTGGTGATGGTTTTTTACCTCTGTTGTCCTCGAATAATTCTTTTACGTATTCTGCCCATCTGTTTGATATGTCTTTCTCATCAAGTAATATTACACCATTTTTGTTCTTGATACAGCTTCCTCCTTGTGCAAACCGCGACCTATTTGATAATTTTGTTATTTCTTCATGCATATCTCTTGTCATGTGCTTCGCTTCCAAGTCTTCTATTTCCTTGCATTTTGTTTCTATCCACCGTTCTTTTGCTTCTCTACACATAGTACGTATGTCATTGTCTATTGTTTTATATTCTGGAGTGTTTTTTGCTTTCTTTCTTTCTGCCATTTTATTCAAGATGTCATCTGTCATCCAAATTTGATTTTTCTTAGACTCCTTTTTAGGTAAATTTGCATTTGCTGATTGTATGCTTGTTTTTAAGCATTCCCATTTTGCGGTTGCTTTTTCTTCTGGGTTTTCTCTTCTATACTGCTCCATGCTTTCTGTCAATAACTGTTGGTATTTATTTTTGACGTCGATTAAATATTTCTGTTTTATATCTGGTTGTTTCAGCGCTGATATTTCTATCTGGGGTTCCTCCTGTCTTCTGTTTCCTGCTCTTTTCAGCTTTATATTTACTTTGATGACGACTGGATTGTGATCTGAATTTATGTCGGCGCCAGGATGTGTCTTTGCACTTGTGACACTGTTCTTAAATCTATGTTTTATCATGAATGATATCAAATAATGTATAATGAGGGTTTATGTCATAGTCATGATATCTTGAAAATGCACCTAAATGGCAAACCCATTAATGTTATGTTTTCATGAGTATTTACTTTTAATAACTTTAGCTTTAATCTTAACAACGTAATTGCTTAAATGCTCCCTCCTCCCCTCTCTCTCTCTCTCTCTCTCTCTCTCTCTCTCTCTCTCTCTCTCTCTCTCTCTTTGCACGTATGTGTGCGTTACACTCGTGAATGAATATTAATATTAAATACTCACTGTTGAAGTTCAGCACGTTTTAATTCAAAAACACTTTGAGAATTGTACTACTGTAGGGCAGAAATTTAAAAAACGAAATATGTCTATTTCTTTACCCTGGTGAAATAAAGATTTCATTGGTTCATTTATAAGTGGCAATGATTGAAGTCAGAACTGTCTAGAGAAAACTTCTGGACTCTAACCGTCAAAGTGTACAAACGTGGTAACATTTTGATTAATGTTTTGTCTAGGTCAGCGGTTCTCACGGTGTGGTCCGCGGACCCTGAGGGTCCCCTAGACCCTTTCGGTGGGTGCGCGAGGTCAAAACTATTTTCATAATAATCTAAGGGGTTATTTGCCCTTATTTTCACTCTTTCTCTCATGCGTGTACAGTGGAGCTTTCCAGAGGCTACATAACGTGTGATGACGTCATCGATCTGACGGCTAATAGAATGTGTGCTTATGTATTATTTTGTTGTCTAGAAGTTTATAAAGTACTAGGTTTAGGGTAAAAATATCTGCGCTTTCTCATACGGTAAATATCGATATACATAACCCACATAAGCTAAAGCTCTTTGGCGTGCTCAATAATTTTTCAGAGTGTAACGAGGTCCTTAGACCGAAAAGTATGAGAAACGCTAGTCTAGATATACAGAAGTAATCTAGTTTCAGTACAATCTTACTAAACTGCCGAAGAATTGAGTTCACTTTTTCATAGAGAAAGAAGCCCAAGCTGTTGTCTCAAGTTGAACGCCAACTTACTGCTAACATCTGTTAGTCCTACTGTAATCCTCTGAAATATGGAGAACAACAAAAACAACCAAAAAGTGACAATTTGTCATAAATGGGTGTTAGTGTACAATAGTCGGATTTAAATGGTATGACACATTCAGCGACGTGGAACCGTTGTAAAGAACCTGATAAAATATCAGTGGTACAAGAAAAAGGCTAGGTTAGATAGGACGTACGTTGAGGAAACCAGCTCATAGAATTACAAGGCAGCCCTTGTTCTGGAACCCACAGGTTAAGAGAAATACAGGTATAACGAAACGTTCACGGAGAAAGGAACTGGAGGCATGACAGGAGTGAAGAAGACAGAAAAAAAACCTTGAACATTTGGCACAAGAAAGAAAGTCTTATATTTACTGAAGGTCTATGCTCCATGGTGGTAACTGGAAAACGAAATTACGTCTACAGCAGCGTGACCTCATAGAAAATGTACGTATTTACAATATGAATGTACACATCAGCGTCCAGTGGCATACTAAAGGAAGTGCGAGGGGGACGGTCTGCCCCGGGTGACAGCCCGGAAGGGGTGCCATCGAACACTATTGTGATAGTACTTGCTGGTAAACATTTACTTGCAAGTGTGTTTGTTTATGAGGGGGGCGAGCGGGGAGGTGGCAAAGATCGAATCCGCTCGGGTGCTAAAAACTTTAGGACAGCCTCTGCCAGCGTCTACCTACGTTCCAAAGAAAATATGTCTTTTGGAGGTCAGAAACTCACCCGCTTGTATGTTAGAAAGCGACGCTGAATTTAGGACAAGAAAGACAATCACAAGATTCAAAAGCGCATATATGTGAACCGGCTTTATGTCCCCTGTCAAAGGAAGAATTGTTGGAAGGACGCTGGCATAAGAGTTTTCTGTTAAATGCCACGCCAGCTGGCGTAGGCCATCAGGCCTCTCACAACTCGTTAGCATTACATGTATTTCATCGAGTATGTAGTTGACCCTATTTCTCCACACTATGCAAACTGTATTAGAACTGTCTTGTTTGTATCGTTTTGGTATCTCTTGTTTGACTAATTTGACGTGTCATCATAATTAACTTCAATCCTCTCCTTCTTCTTCCTTTCTCTGTTAGTTCCTTATGACGAATGCGACCATCACCGCAGTAGCTCACATACAGTAAGCCTGCACTAAAGTTACTTGTGTGTTCTTGAGCAGGTGGTTTCTCTACCAATCTATTTTACATTGTCAGATTACCCGCCCCATGCATAACCTCATCTTAATCGCCTCGTACGACACTGCCTGGGTGAGAGCCGTTATGTCTCATCATTACAGAGCCCCGGGAACCAGACAGGGGCAGTCTTCTCATTCATGACCCTTCACCTCCACAAGGAGCATAGGCGTTCAACAATAGCCTGCTAAGTCATCCAGTCACGTACCATCAGACCAAGGTCTTTCCATGTCTTTCTCAACATTTGCATTTCTGTGTCCAGTTTCCGTCACCACGTGTTTATCGGCCTACCTCTGATTTTCTTGCCATGAGGATTCCAGAACAAAGACTGCCTGATAATGCTATTACCAAGTTTCCTCAATGTGTGTAATATCCAACAATGATGTCTGACAATTTCCTTCTGTCGTGAGTTAAATGCTGTTTTTTTGCGCACACGTCTCTTTCAGGATATTCCAAGTAGGTGAATTAGCTTTTCATGTATTCCTTTTATAACAGTGCCTTTGAACCTTTCTACCTTTGTGCACCTGTGCTCAATGATTTGAGACATTACTGCATCGTAACTTACACTTCTTCACCAGATGGAACACCACAATGTGCTGTCTCTACTACCTTGTAAGAAGAAACAATACGCAAGCTTCGACTTGTCGTGTCAACATTGACAAACAACACCGTGCAAAAATGACGCAACATGACAGAAAAAGAAGACTGTAATCACCTCATTATCTCCTATAGGGGCTATCCCACAGTGTAGGAAGTATGAAAATATGTCATGCAATCTTCCATCTACATGTTTAAACATGAGAACTGTTTCTCTTCTTCCCATTCAGTTAGCAGTCATGCTAAATCTGCAGTCCTGACTCCAGGACGAAGTTCAGTCTTTTCCAGATCAGCGTGGAACCCCCTTAGCTTCTGCTTGAGCTCAGCACCACCTGGCCAGGTCAGACGTCGTGGGTCATCATGGGTTGGGCAGTTTTTAAGAATGTGTTCGGGGATCTGGATTCCAGTTCCACGGGGACATTCAGTTATATGAGATATCCAGAGGCGATAGAGGTGGCCATGAGATCTGCAGTGGTCAGTTCTCAGGTGGAAGATGATGGTCTGCTGGTGTCTGTTAAGTTGGTGGATTGGGTCATCTCTGTTGCGTATATCACCTTCCTTCTTCCACTGGTATTTGTACCTGTTGTGGATGATGCTTTGATTGTCACGGGGAGTTTGAATATATGCCAATTATTATGTCTCATCTTCGTCAGGCATACAAATAAACATATATAGTAATTAACAGCTGGCGTTTCTTATTACATAGTAAAGGATAATAAGTATGCAAAGTGATACGTGAGAGAAATGTGAATTTCGGAGATAGTGATACGGATGATATCCAATAACATATAATGCGGGCTTATGTCATAGTCATGATATCTTGAAAATGCACCTAAATGACAAGCCCATGTTTAAATTAATGTTATGTTTTCATGAGTATTTACTTTTACTAGCTTTAGTTTTAATATTCAAAACGTAACTGCTTCAATGATCAATCCCCCTCTCTCTCTGTCTCTCTCTCTCTCTCTTTGCACGTATGTGTGACAGTGTGCGTTAAACTCGTGAATGAATGTTAATATTAACTACTCACTGTTGAAGTTCAGCATGTTTTACTTCAAAAACACTTTGAGAATTGTACTACTGTAGGGCAGAAATTTAAAAAACGAAATCATATTTATTTCTTTACCCTGGTGAATGTCGTAGATTTTTGATAGGGGAATTAAGACATAGATTGGTCCCTTCTGAATAGACTAGACCCGGTGATAGCTCCATGGAAGGTAATGTAAAGAAATAGATTTTCACGAGTGAGATGGTGGAAAAGTAAGTAGAATCTGTCCCTGAACTCGAGAAGCTTCTCTCATTCAGCCTATCTCTACAACATAAATTGTTAGTCAGACAGTCAACCACACTATATATTAATATATATATATCACCACTCACCTACACACACACATAAGTGACGACAGTTATACGCACAGACGTGAAAACTACATCAATGGATTAGGGATCTTTTGGGACAAGCTGACCGACACACGTAAATAAAGTTTATGTAAATTTTATTTATCATAAAGAAACTTTACAACAGCAATATGTTGAATAGCAATCAAATACAAATAAACATAGGTTAATGAATTAATTAAAGAGTTAGACTCATAGGTGTAATCCTCCCTCCCTCTGTTGAGACAAATCCCGTTAAGAAGAAAGTTATTAACCCCAAAGAGTCAAAGATTTATATGCTATGGTCTAGAATTTCCCTCTACAGTAAAGAACAAAGTTTATAAGTTAATCTATTCTGAAAGGGAAACAGTATTAGCAAAACTTTGCATAAAAAAAATACACATTGGGTACGTGAATTATACGATCAAAGAACCACTCATTCCTGTTTTCTTTCTATCCATACAACAGTGGCCACTGACATTCGTTCTTACCTACAAACTTGAATTTCACCTTCTGGCTCAATCTTTAGGACACACACATACAGCACATCCAGTGTTCTTTTGGCAAAGAGAACCCCAGCTCTACAGAGACAGGTTAAATCCAATTTCTCCGGGAAGCATTCTCTTTA
This sequence comes from Oreohelix idahoensis, assembly GCA_024509875.1. Lineage (NCBI taxonomy): Eukaryota > Metazoa > Mollusca > Gastropoda > Stylommatophora > Oreohelicidae > Oreohelix > Oreohelix idahoensis. The sequence continues at coordinate 27,425 of JAMPIV010008985.1, read as the reverse complement.
CGACTATAATTTTTAGGATTGGATTACTGTTTATGTCACTTCAAATCAGTTCAGGTAATAGATGTCACAGTACTCACAGTGTCAGAATCTTGAGGTTTCCAGTACTTAGGAAATGTCAGGTCGGTAACTTCTCTCAGTATAAAATTCTTGATCACACCACAAATGATCAAACGTCAGAAATGTTAAGGTTTGTTAGGTCGCCACGATGGGACTGAATGTAAATGAGATTGGAACAATAAATATGGATCAAATGCCAGTTACCAAGTCACTCTTAATGTTCTTTGGGTTGGTATTCTGTCTCTTTCTGGGTGTAAACACAACCTCAGACAGGTTTACCTTGAGAAAAACCCAGTTACTAATATAAGAAATGTTCTTAAGTATGATTACTCTCAGGTTTACATGGAAGCCGCTGGTAGATTTTGGGTTTGACCTAAATACTGTATAAAGGAAGAGAAAAATACAATGCTTAACCATAATATAGTATTCTCACTCCTGTCCTATCTCGCGTAAAATATAATATATTCACTTCGGTTATTTAACTTTAAATTATAAACTACAGCTTAAAGCTAGTCTTATCGTTTAAAACTCCCGTGAAATAAATTCCAGTCATTAAAAAAACGATTATCATGAATTAGAAATAAACACATATTTCGTCAATACTCACGATGAACGGTGCCTTTACTAGTTGGTTAAAATATTCTCTGACTGGTTATTAGCAGTTACTTAAATTTTATTTCATAGCTGGAAAAGTTTACCTAGAAATTATTATTTATTCTGCTAGCCACTGTAACACAGTGAAACTTAGAGAGATAATATATTTCGGACCTATCTAGTAAATCGTTCTGCAAAAAATCTAGCAAAATATAATCGGCGATTTACCACTTAAATCACTCAAAACTACTAGTATAGTATTTACCTTCGCACAAACTACTAAGACTATTCTCCAACAAAAACTAAGAAACTCTACTCAATACGAGTGATTCTAGAATTGCAGCTAGATGTCTTCTGAATCTATCGAGTACTGGATACATTTTAGTTAGAAGGCTAGGGTATATATACATCTGAAATCAAAGGAAATGTTATAACTATAACCCGAAAACCGACTCTCTGCCAGATGTAAGCACCTACGGTGAATTCTACGTTCAGATTTGCAAATCTAAGATAATTCTCACATTAAAGCCGAAAACCAGAACCCTATTTTCTCGCTTAAATCGGGCATAACGTAATTTGCTAAACAGTGCGAATTTCTTCACGTCTACGCTCGTAAGGCCAGTCTAGCGAGCAATGTCTTTGATCTCGACGTTCTCACCGTGGTTTAATTAACTTACAGGTGAATGGACTCAGGAAAAGTTAATAGAAACTATCTCCCTTTTGTTCCAAAATTATCTGCTCTTAGTACTAAAAGTAATGCATCCTTGATCGCTGTCTTATCTATTACCACGATTCTCAATCGCTGGCTTTAAGAATAAATTACAGATCAACGTAGCTAAATGGTCTGCTGGTTGAACATCATCAAAGAAAAATAGCGAACAGCAATAAAATATGCGTGCTAATGAGAAAGAGAGACGGATATCTGAGCATATAGGGGTTTATGTTAAAACGTGCATTAGGTGGAAGAAAAGGTAAAAGAAAAGTGTAGATAATGAAAAAGATATATGAAGCTATTTTCATAATATGTCACAGATGTCCCCGCTTAAAGATATGAAATCACTTCATGTCCAATTTATGGAAATAGATTTACTATATCAGTAGCTTCTGGGTGACTGTTATCTTCACTCTCATCTTCCCCCTCCGTCTCTGTCCAATTCCTACTCATGAAGTCTGCTCCAACGTTTTCTTTCTCTGGAATGTATTCCGTTTGCGCTTGAAAGATTGTCACCAAGTTTGACATTGTTGGAAGATTCCGTGTGTTTGCAGTGGAATTTCCCTGCCACTATCGTCGTCTTCGTCAGTTATGGCGATCGCCAGGAGATGTTCGGAGGACGGCACCGGTCTTTCCAAGTATTTCTTTAACAGATTTACATGGTAGACCTTCTCCTTTCCTTTAATAAAGATCTGGTAGTTAGCCCTTGAGATCTTTTTAAGGACGGAAAACGGCCCTTGCCATCCGATACGTAGTTTGCTGTTCCCGGTTGGGAGTAGCAACAAATGTTTGTCTCCTGCTTGCAATTCTCTTTCTTTCGCGGCTTTCCTGCATCGGTTAACGTGCTTTGCGCGTGCTCGCTTAAGGTTGGTCGTTGCTAGGTCCCATCCTAGTTTTAACCTTTCCTTTAACTCCGACACATATTTACTGGCTGAGACGACTGTCTCATCAGCCTTCTGAGAATATAGGGGTTTATGTTAAAACGTGCATAGGTGGAAGAAAAGTGTAGATAATGAAAAAGATATATGAAGCTATTTTCATAATATGTCACAGTGAAATAAAGATTTCATTGGTTCATTTATAAGTGGCAATGATTGAAGTCAGAATTGTCTAGAGAAAACTTCTGGACTCTAACCGTCAAAGTGTACAAACGTGGTAACATTTTGATTAATGTTTTTTCTACATCAGCGGTTCTCACGGTGTGGTCCGCGGACACTGGGGGTTCCCTAGACCCTTTCAGGGGGTGCTCGAGGTCAAAACTATTTTCATAATAATCTAAGGCGTTATTTGCCCTTATTTTCACTTTTTCTCTCATGAGTGTACAGTGGAGCTTTCCAGAGGCTACATGACGTGTGATGACGTCATCGATCTGACGGCTAATAGAATGTGTGCTTATGTATTATTTTGTTGTCTAGAACTTTATAAAGCACTGGGTTTAGGGTAAAAATATGTGCGCTTTCTCATACGGTAAATATCAATAGACACAACCCACATAAGCAAAAGCTCTTTGGCGTGCTCAATAATTTTTCAGAGTGTAACGGGGTCTTTAGACCGAAAAGTTTGAGAAACGCTGTAAAATATAACGCTGACACAATAATCACACGTACAAATCATTAATAATCGACATCGTTTCCACTAAACATGGATGTGTTTTTTTATATACCGAACCAAAACAATCTACGGAAATATGAGAATACACAGAACAATCAGTCTTTTCTCACCAGCTTTGCTGATAATACAAAGACTGGGATGAGTGCGCCATGTTTTATTTGTATGTCTTTGTGGGTCAGTTTGTCCTTACAAATCACTTGTGTGTGCGTGTGTTTTTTATTTTATTTGAGCAAAGAACGGAGTCAGCGAGACCTAAAGAAAAAATCAATTCGACTTTGAAATGGCAAAACTGAGAAGGTGGCCAAAAGGGAATACAATCAGAAGCACACAGCACTGGGAAATTGCGGAACTTAATACACTAACATACAGACAGATACATAGAATAAAGTGCTTTCACTAACTGGTTAGAGAACTGGTATTTACCATCTGGTTTGACATCGTTTCACTTTCTGTTTGAGAAATTCTTGAACTATATGTTTTTGAGAAACTGTTTTTACCATTTATTTTTAGAAATCGTTATATTATATGATCTGAGAAATTGTTTAACTATTTGGTCCGAGAAATGGTTTAACTATCTGGTCTGAAATATGGTTTAACTATCTAGTATGAGAAATGGTTTAACTATCTGGTTTGAAAAATGGTTGAACTATATGGTGTCGTGTGGTGAGTATTGGGGCAACTACGACAGTAGTTTTCGCCAGGAATAGCCTATGAGATATTAGGTAGAAGGTCTCCAGAAATGGGCTCGTTAAGAAAGGATAGAGACCAATCCGAGATAAGGACAAGAAGAAGAGAATGTGATTGCGTTCCACTGGACAGTGTTTTCTAGTGAATTATGGAAATAGTTCTGTTTCCCCACGACCTTAGCTTCTGCCCTTAGATCCAGTAACAGAAAAAGCCCCCAACCTCATATGAGTGTAGAAATTACCTATATGTAAATATTTAACAACGACAGCACGAGTGATACATTAACGAACTCGATAATGATCAAACGATTATTGGGTTTATTAATTAAATATCTACACATATAAGGTTAGTAGGGATTAGAACGTGATGATGGTAAAAGATGATTCACACAAATACACACAGATGAGATATTACTATTGTAGTTCATTAAATATGAGAATAAACTTGTGTAATGATGATGATGTGGTATGATACGTGTTACCAAAATGGTGAGTAATCTACACAGTCCGTGTATGTCTAAGTAGAGGACGTTCTGTTGAAAACTTCTGATGTACTGAGAACGTTAATAATATACCGTCCGTCACTGTTTAATAATATCTCTGTAGCGTTGACCAACAGTTAACAGTTGTCGTATGAAAATGTCTGTTGTCTTATCTCCAGAGGGTACTGGCCAGACTGGATATCTTCACGAAATGTTCTTGATATGTAGACTTGAGTATGTAATCGTGATTCATAAAATATACTTTGGAGTCTGCTTCATTTAATGCGCTTAAGGCATTACTGCATTTTTGACTATTTCTGTGAGAAATGGTTTAACAGTCTGCTTTGAGCTATTATTTAACTATCGAGTTTGAGAAATGGTTTAACGGCTCTGGTGTTATAAATGATTTAGCTATAGGGTTTCATAAATGGTTGCACTTGGTATAAATATGGGATTCAACTTGTGAGCTCTTTAGCTTGACTTCAGATGGTAAGCTTCCGATTGAGCTGAACTTGATATGAGTAATCAACTGTGAGCTTTAGCTTGACTCCAGTAGTAAGCTTTTGAGTGATTTGAACTTGATATAACTATGTACTGAACGTGTGCGCACATGGTATGAGGTGACGAAAAATGCTGCGTCTACCGTCTTAATCGTGGGCGAGAAATATTCCTTCTTATTTGAGGAATGAAGGATGTCCTATGGCGAATTCTGCTATCCAACTTTTTTTCTCGTTAGACGTCATACACGTAGCGTGTAGACTCAGACTTCTGATGCACTGAAGACACACAAAAGTCTTCGTAAGTTTTCACACTTAATATCACTGGCTGACTTTCATTTATTCTACTTCTCACTACTGATCTCTATGAGTTCGTTTCTAATGATGTTAAATATATTGTGCATGAGAGTGTGTGCGCATGGAAGACTGTGATGATGATTTAACAAGCTAGATGAAGGTGAAGTATGAACTGTTAATTACTTCCTATCCGCCTATTATCTTAGAGGAAAATCCTCTGATTGTATTTAGTTATGTACTAGAATAACTAATTGAAAAACTAGCTTTCGCACATTTAGCTTTGAGGTTAAAATGAATCAAGAATAAGAAAAAAATATTAATAATCTGTATAAGATCTACTAACCTTCTTTCCCTCGCAAAATCCTTTAAGAACACAATACACCACAGATATGAAATATTTTATCCACACAGAATTCATTGCAGGCTATGCTTTAGGGATTTCTCTCTACATCACAATGTTAAAAAAAACTAGACTCCTCTCTAGCGAGCAGCGCGGTACATTATATCTCTAAAAGTCAAATGTGGGTCCCTTGGACCGGTGACGTACAAATCCGCCCATACTACCAATAGCTAACAGTCCCACCGGTCGCTCATTCCTAGGATCTCTCTTGTCCCCTGTCAGTCTAAAAGTGGGTGGGGCAGTTTGCGACCACCTTTCGGTGCCGGTCTTGCATGACAAACAAGTGTTGAGATAATTGGCTGGTCAATACAAAAATGTCCCCGTCTTCCAACTGTCATAGCGCTCTCTGTTTATCTTTCTCCCCGCGTGTCAAGCTTTGTTCTATGCTGCTGGCGGCGGCCTTTGTTCCCTCGGTCCATTATCCAGTGCTCAGTTTTCATATCTGGCACCCATCATGTGCCCGTCCCGAAGCCATTGTCGCTGGGGTCTATTGTCGCCGAGTGTCGTGATTTATTCTGTCTCACAACACGGTTTTCTAATCTGACCATTCCGCACGCCATAGGTAGAGAACTCTCTGACACAATAGCCAATGAAAACGCACCCTTATTATTGTGTGTTAGGAAACGTACTGTGCTTAAACATAGAGGCCTATTCTGTGTAACCGACGGGACAAGGATATTTAATTATGAAAAGAATAAAGAAGTATCACAAGAGAGAATTATATAATTCAACAACGGGAATGTTATGTTAGAGGTACGTGTAAAAACTTTCTCGAATAGTGTTCTAGTAAGATAGAAATATCGAGTGAAAGAGCTTCGTTACATCATGGTTAGTCCCAATTTAGCTAGTTAAAGCATGCACATATTAAAATGCATTTTGCAAACTAACTAATTAATAAATAGATTAATACAAATTAGTTCACAGAATAATTCAAACTTTAAATGACCAAAATCGTCCCATAAATAAGGAAGATAATTGAGAAACTAGTTTTTACTCATTGAACAGATAGGAAAATTATGCCTCAGTTTGAGATTTTTTAACACCACTTTTACCCCTGTCATCCGATACGGAGGTTGCGCTAGTATATAAGACCTTGCCCTTGGCTAAATTGAGGCCACAAAATTCAAAACTTCAAGTTGAACAGAAAAAGCGGTAACCGTGTAATCGTCATGTACCTTTGCCATCCGCATCTGTAGCGCAGACATTAGATGCCATTAACAGCTTGTATGTTTTGCCTGAGGGTAAGAATGACTATATATATATAGTCCCTTGATAATAGAGCAGACGACAATTTCTAATGCTAGTGGCAGAAAATGGATACAAAGACAAAGTGTATGTTAATTTCACAGCTTTGGAATGAAGGAAATCAAACATGTTCCAACATTTCTAAAACCTTGAACATTCCTGAGCGGACTGTCTACAGAGTTGTGAGTAAATTAAAAGCAGGTAATGGAATCGAGCGAAAAGAAGGTAGTGGGGGGTCAAGAATTTTGGACACAAATGACCATCGGCGTCTCGCCCAAATCGTTCGGGCTGGGCCAATGAAGAGTGTAGAAAACATACGGCAGCGCATGATCGAGTTGGGAAGCTCAGAGGTATCTAATGCTACTGTCAACCGTAAGCTACACAGGATGAATTACACAAAAAAGCGGGTAATTTCGTCACCATTGCTCACAGAGACTCACAAACAGATGCGCTTGAACTGGTGCCACGAAAACAAAAATTTGTCATGGGACAATGTGATTTTTTCAGATGAATGTTCTGTTTGGTCTTATCCTGCTCAAATAAATATTTGGACGAAAGACTCTGTAACGCCTGTGTACCAGCGACCGAAACATACCCAAAAATTCCATCTTTGGGGAGGGGTGTCAGCAAGAGGTGCCACCCCACTGTGTGTTTTCACAGGAATTCTCACGAAAGAAAGGTACATCGACATACTAGAGGGACACCTTCTGCCATTTATGCAGGTCATGTACCCCGATGGGTGCACATTTCAACATGACAATGACCCAAAGCATACAGCTCATACCACAAAGCATGGCTGCAAGAGAAGAATGTGATAGTGCTGAAGTGGCCCAGCAACAGTCCCGACCTAAACCCAATTGAAAACGTTTGGGCACTACTCAAGAATCATTTAAAAAAGAGTGGACTCAGAGACGTTGAACAATTGAAGAAGGAAGCTGGAAAATACTGGGACAGTCTGACTCACAATTACCTACAAACACTTGTGGGAAGTATGCCTCGCCGCATCCAGGCTTGCCTTGCTGGAGAAGGCAACATTATATTGTACTGAAACCACTGTTAATAGATAGGGGAGATACCAATCTTCCTCTGGACATACAGTTTTTATTATTATTTGCTTCTATGAGTGTGCTGCGTTGCGAAAATATGACTGCCATTTTTTTTGCAAAGTACTGTATATACACACATATACATATACATAAATATTCATGTATTTTTGCTGTGATTAATCCACTGGTGTGTTAGGAGGTGCATAGCGTGTTAAGAAATATTACAGGACGAATGTGCTGCCGGGTGAAACGCAAGCATGTGTTGACTTTTAGAGACGAAAGCCAGCATTGTGAAAAGTGTAGAATAATTGAGAACGATGGCAAAAATACGACTGTAAGTGTGATAATGTATTTGAAAGAGTATTTCTTAAAGGAATGACAATTTATCTGGAATCAAAGGAAGGATTGACATGAATTGTTGTAATAAATCGATCAAGATATTACTTAGTTCTTTTATACTATACCAAATCATTGTATGGAAGCAGATCATGGACAAAGGAATCTACCTTAGGATTTATAAGGAAACTGTAGTCACAGTGAACTGGCTGTGACTGGTAGTGAGGTAAATTGTCCTGTGCATATGTTAGCACAATGTCTGACACTGTTTGTTATGTCCATTGTATGTGAGGACAGAATAGTGCTGGACCATACAGGGGTTGTGATTATTTGTATTCCAGGTTTTATCCTGCAAACTACTAGAAGTATCTGAATCAACTAACTCTATTGGACTCTGAGGTGCAAGTGCTCGTGAAGTCATTGTAGCCAGCCACCCCATGTTCCACTGCCTGAAATTTCACAGACTTGTTAGTCTATGGTGGGAGGAGTTTGATTTCTTCAACCACCAGACAAGTGGCGATATATAGCCACTGGTCAGCCTTTTCAGCATATAACATAAAATATAAAAAGAAATAAAAACACAGTGAAGGATGATTTCTTATGGACAGAATGTATCTATTACGACCTTCACAGTTCAACTTAGTGACAAAATATAGTGAATTATAATAATTAATCAGTGTAGAGAAAAATAGAACTTTCAAGACAGGATTATGTTTGATAATTAAAGTTTCTATGTTTATTTATTTTATGCTGTAAATATCTTTGAATTTCTTTAAATTGCCTAACCGAAAAGAGAACCGGTATAGGTTAAATAAAATTGTAAATATGTACCATCAGACTTGTTGACATTATTTACATTGAGTTACAAGTTTTGTTTGATACATATTATAGTATAGAGATAGATCATAATTAATACCCCTAGCAAAATTAGCCAACATAATCAAATAATAATACATAATATCATAGGCGGATCTTGAAAGGGAGCAAATAGACTTTAAGGACATTCACTCTCCTCACACCTGGAGGTTTATACAGCTGATCCTAACCGTTGATGTCAATACACCCTTATTCTTTCAGAAAAGGGGGTATTTCTTGTAAGACCAGTCTCTTACTTTGCACTATCCTGGTATCACCTGATACAGCTTTTTGTCCAGGATAACCATATTCTTTACAATAACGAAACCCTTTGGTGACACCAGGCCCTATTATAATTTGCGCCACGGTGACCGTGTTTTGTTTAAACACCGGCTCAGCCCTGAACGATGTCCACCTGGCGTCTCTCCAAATAATAGTATCCCAAGCTGGTAGGTGTGGCAGTTATTTACACAGGGACTGGTTATCAAAGAATGTTTTATTAAGTCCAAGCTGGGGTTTCGCAAGATTAGGATAAACCCAGGTGTGTTTAACAAGAAATCAGAGGAACATCTCCAATCCAACCTGCAAGTCTGGAAGGAAGAGCTGGAGAAGAGAGGGATGGTCATAAGCATCTCTAAAACAAAATCCATGGTGATATCACTAGAAGAAAGAAGACATCAGATTAAGCTGGGAGAACAGGTCCTGGAGCAGGTCGATCACTTTAAATATCTCGGAGCTATTATAGACCGAAAGGTGGGCATCAAAGAAGAGTTGGCCACTCGAAAAGCAGCGGCTGGGAGACTTTTTCAGGCCGTAAATCGAGGATTCCTCAGCAAGAGAGAGGTTGTTAAGAAAACGAAGATGGCTGTATACCGCTCCACCTATGTCCCAGTCTTGACATATGGATGCGAGTCATGGGCAATGACTACAACCTACAAAAGCCAGATCCAAACCTCAAAAATGAGGTATCTGAGGAAGGTGGTTGAAGTAACAAGAAGAGACATGGTCCGCAACCAGACGATACGTCAAGGCCTAAAATCCCACCCCCTGCAGACCCAAGTAGAACAGTCCCAACTAAGATGGTTTGGTCATGTCTGCAGAATGGGAGAAGATCGGCTACCACGACAAGCATGGGACACAAAGAGCCAGGGATCCAGACCCCCAGGACGACCCAGAGTCCGCTGGGAGGACAACATTAGACAAACTTTGAAGGACCGAAGACTAGAATAGAACAAGGCCAGGAGGAAGACAGCCGATAGGATAGTCTGGCGCTCTCTCTTCTAAACCTCTGCACCTCACGGTAGAAGGGGAACGACTAAGTAAGTAAGTGTTTAACAAGGTGGGAAACTGAATCAAAAGAATTTCTTTACCACAGATGAAAGGACAACTGTGGTTTTTCAGATACCAGATGCGAGTAATCAAAGTCCAGTCGTGATTAAAGATTACTAGAAAACGATGAAAGAGCCAACGTGGAATGAAAGAGCACAAATATGGGAGAAACTAAAAAAAGACAGATGTAGGAAAAGATAAAGCAATAAGGCTATGGCGCTCGTTTATCACATATGGTTTGAGAAACATTTTTTACAATCCGATTTTCGAAATCGTTTTATTATCTGATTTGAAAAATGTTTTCACTATCTGGTCTGAGAAGTGGTTTAGCTATCTGGTCTGAGAAATTATTTAGCTGTCTGGTTTGAGATAACTTTTGACTATTTCTTTGAGAAACGGTTTAACTGTCTGCTTTGAGCTATTATTTATCTATCGAGTTTGAGAAATCGTTTAACGGCTCTGGTGTTATAAATGATTTAGCTAAAGGGTTTCATAAATGGTTTAACTTTCTGGTTTCAAAAATATAACCATCTGGTCTGAGAAATGGTTAAACTGTGCTTCTTGAGAAAAGGCTGTGGTAGTTTATGAGTGAAGAGATAGTTTATGAACGAAGAGATAGTTTATGAACGAAGAGATGGTTCATGATTAAAGAGATGTAACCAGTTATATATAAGTAAGAGATTTGCAGTAAGCGAATTATCGGACATAAAAGAAAAAAGGTTACTTGAATAATTAAGAGAGACACCATTTGTAGTCACATGGTACAGGTTCTGGTAGGTTCGAGGGGTCTTTCTATAAATAGGGGCGAACCACGCGCCTCTTTCTCTTATGCACCATGTAATTCAGTGAAGCAACAGCTAAGAAGTGCTTGTGCAAATCTCCACGACTTTGTCATAGTCGGGTCTGTGGTTAGCAAGATATGTAAGTCACTTGTGTGAGACAGCAGATGCTTGACGAGATGGGCATCGAATGTTTGATCAGCGTTTGTGATCAGCATTCACGACAGAACTCTGGTATGTAGAGTGTAGTAGCAAAATTTGTAACAACTGTGGGCAGTACGCAACCTGGAGGTGGGCAGTAGTAATGACTATATCCTGAGATATCTGTGTGGATCAAGAACAGAACAGAAAAAGTTGAAGAGCTAGCGGAAACTAGAAAGAATAATAGAGCGATTTGAAGAAGCTTCCATGACTAATGAAGCAACTGTATGTTGTGTGAGAACGATGTTATTGGCAGGATGAGCTATGCCCTTCAGAAGCGCATGCTGTTGCTTCTTCATTCCAACCCCATGTACATAGTGTAATAAAGTTTGAGAACCACAACACGCCGTGGGGTCAGTCATCAAGCTATAGGTAGCTCATTAGTGAATGCGTTCACGTGTATTCATTATCATTATCACGTCAAGGACAAGAGTCTGTGCATTATCGATCACGTAAGCATGCTTAGCTCTGGCCAACCTGCCACACGGTTTAACCATTGAATTTGTGAAATCGTTTATTTATCTGGCATGATAATTGTTGCACACTGTTAAACTAAATGGTGTGATTATTGATTTAATTATCTAGTTTGAGAAATGGTTTAACTAAGTGATTTAAGAAATGGTTGAACTTTCTGGTTTGAGAATAGGTTCAACTATCTGGTTCGAGTGTAACCTCCAATAATGAGCATAAGCTTTTAAGAAAACATCAGAAGGTAAAGTGTGAGAAAACCAAGAAGAAAAAAACACAAAAACAAAAACATACGAAACAGCGTATGCAAGGCCAGGTCACCGACATACGTTATGGACGACTTTGATCTCCTTAAAATACTGAACAGAAAAATAAGAAAAGTAAAAGTAATGGGTACTGTGTCAAAGGATGTGTTTATTATTAAATAACAGTAAGTGTCACGGATTTGCCTCCCCTGCTTTGCAGTAGTGGTCCAACAGTGGCCAAAACTCAAGAGCATCTAATATGGGTCTTCAAAGGTGTCTACCGTCGCACAAGATTACTCTTGGCAGAGTTGTAGATAGAAGGATAATGATGCTTCTATCTCAAGGGTGTAATAAGATATTTCAGAAGTCAAGAACAATGCTGCGTTTGGCAGGGCAATTGTTAACTTATATCTGATCCGCCGCCTGTTATAAAGAATTAAGCAATTATTAATTTCAGCTCGTTCAAGCCCCCATCCTGATTTACTCAATGGAATTCTTATTATTCTGGTATAGCTCAGTTTAGAGTGTATTTAATAAACTGACTGAGACAAATATGCAGTACATTCAAAATGATTAAATCGACGTTAAATTTGTATATTTACAAATAACTAATTAATAATCTACTAAGTTTTAACAGCTTTAAAACACTGAATAATCTTTAACAGAAAATATTCATCATGGTAGTGTTACGGGTGATATTAGTCTTGTAGTATGTAGTTGAAAGTATTGCAAAGTTCAGTGACAAATAGGCATCGTACTGACAAAAGCGAATGGAGACGGGCAAGAACATACATTACATTAGTTCATACGAATCCAAGCCGTGAGGTGGATGGGTCCACATAATATGGTTGACGTTTATTAACACCAGCAGATAATAATGGCATGCATATACGAGGCGTGTTCAAATGAAACCCGTCCTAGTGGCTTTATAACAAATATATGTAAGGTACATCAGCAGGAGTAGTAGAATTAAATACAGCAATTGTTATGAAGCAAGTACTCATTGGGGTTCTTTAGAAATAGTCACCATAGGCATTCAGACACGCATCCCACTGCATGGGTAGACGGCGGATGCCGTCCGAGAAAAATGACTTTGCTTGCTTATTGAACCATTTGGTCACCGAGGCCCTGACGTCTGCATCGGAGTCGAATCGTTGTCCCTTTAGAGATTTTTTTAAGGGTCCGAACAGATGAAAGTCACATGGTGACAGATCGAGGCTGTAGGCTTGGTGTGGCAGAACTTCCCACCTTTTCCTTGCTAACGCTTCCTGCACAATGTTCGCAACATGTGGACGAGCATTGTCGTGCAACAGAATCACACCACGCGAAAGCATGCCGAGTCGTTTATTCTTGATGATGCAGGTTGTCTAGTGTCTTTGTAGCGGATGGCATTAATGTTCAAGCCAAGCTCTTTAAAGTCAACCAACAGAAGCCCTTCATGGTCAAAAAATGCGGTCAGCATAACCTTATCGACGGAAATCTGTGACTTGAATTTTTTGGGTTTTGGTGATCCGGGATATTTCCATTGCATGCTCGCTGTTTTGCTGCACGGCTCAAAGTGGTGGCACCACGACTCATCGCCTGACACTATGCGCAACAGAAATGCATCACCCTCCTCTTCGTAACGCAGCAGGTGGTTCAAACTCCACCCCATGCGTTCTTCCTTATGGCGATGGCTTCTTCTGTCGCAACAATATGCACCTGACCTGGCAGCGGAAGATGTTTCGTTAACTGACGTCCTTCTCGAAACATTCGTGCCCAGTCTTCCACTGTAGTCTTAGACACACTTTTGTCAATATACACTGCTTTCATTCGGCGATGAATGTCGGCTGGTTGACATCCTTCGGCTGTTAGGAACTGGATCACCGCTCGCTGATCGACCTTGGACGGATTCCGTATCACACCGGCCATTATTTTAATGGTCTGCAGCACAAACAATGAATACTAGGAGAATGAACACTTACACACTTGTACATGCGTATGTGCTTATTACGTCAGATGTGACGTCATCATGCTGCTCCTACAAATGTCCACTTCGCGCAGCACGGGCGGGTTTCATTTGAACATGCCTCGTATATAAGTACTTCGTCCTGTCTTTCAATCGTCACGTCTCATCAAAATTTCTGGCCGCTGTACTAAAGGTGCATACGAACGATGATCACCCAAGTAATGTGGGTCAAACAAATGTAGACGCGGAATTATATCATAGAATACTTCTTAGGTTGTCACAAACCTCTCACTAGGTTCTGGATCATCTTATCCAATATCTTAATAATAGTGGCGGCCTTCGAATACTAAAATATTCCACAAATAGCTCAACTTCCACAGTATCTTAGGAGCTTACATAAATACGTCTTTCCTAGAAGAATATAAATCACCAAAGGCCAAGAATCTTAACCGTTAGAATAAATTAATGCAGAACGCATTACGTCATAAACTACCGATGACGTATTAAATATCTCGTGTTCAATATAAGTGAAAACCCGTGCAAACACATAATTAACCACACAGAGACATATTACCGCGTGTATTAACTGGTAATAGCCTATGTGTGGTCAAGATACATATTACATTAATATTCAGCTTTAACAGGTAGGGTGTTTTATGTAAGATGTCACTTGGCAGCTATTAGGTTTGACATAGTTACAAATAGTAGTTTCTGCTCCCGCTGGGTTTTTGGGTCCTGTTCAGATAGGTCACTGGAGTTCTCGCGCCTCTGGTCAAGATTAAAGGCGCAGCACGTTCCAAGTAAGATCATGGAGTAACTGCAAACCTGGTCCCGCGTCTCTAAGAACCACTGATGATGGTGTCTAGCTCGACGTCAGTCAACTTCTACCCTCACTTTGTTCCAGAGATTAGTACCCTCAGCTGGTACCACCTAGTATGGTAAAAGAATAGAAACAAATACCCTCTGAGTATCGAGTTTCCCGACACATAGTTAGGTGTCCCCATCTTCCTATTCCATCATCCCATCCACCTCAGAGTATTTACCCTCGATGAGAATTATACTTAATCCCTCAAGAGAAAACCTTCTTTACATTTAAATTGAATAGCTTTATATTTACTTTAAATTCAATTGAAACGGTTAATAGTATAGATAGAATTTGCTTACATTAACATCTACACTGTTTGAATAATGTTCACAATATATATTGATTATGTTTTCATTTACATCTACACTGATTGAAAAATGTTCACAATATAGATAGAATATATTTTCATTTACGTCTACACTAGTTGAAAAGCTTGAAACGTTCATTAATTTTAAAGTGCATGTGTTTACATAGACATTTACACTGGTTTATAAATGTAAATATTATAATTAGAATGTACATCATTTCTTTCATCATTCCCTCCTTGCTCCATACGGAACATGGGACTACCTTTGCTTTTTAGTTCTTTTTAAGAAACTAGCAATAAAGCAGTCACCAGCTCCTGCAGTCGTGGTTCATTAAATCATCATTCTATATACTGAGGTTGCCAGCCTCAAATGACGTGGACATCCACTAGCAATTTTCACATTTTAATATTCACATGGCACTATATACATATTAGTTCACATGTTAGTAATGTAAAATATAGAATGTAAATGTACAACTTACGCCAATCTTGGCTCACAGACTGTTTGCTCAGAGGAATAAAGTTAAGGCACTAGCAGATGCCTTTTTACACGTTTCTGTGGTGTTATTATGTTAACAATGAATTCCCACTATGATTCCGTGTTTTCAGTTTCCTCAGATCACGGTTTTCCTTATTATAATGATAGAGCTTTCCTGGGCTGTTTAAGTCCTTCAAAATACTCCAACAAAAGTCCGGTCTGATAAATGGAAGTCTGATTCTCGCAGTCTTTACTCTGGCAAGGTCTGGTTTTCGTCTTGGAAAGCCATTCTCTCAGTGAACTAGACTTGCAAAAAATGTCAGATTATATTGTAGGTTTTCTGCCACCGCTTTTCCGGGCTGTTTCGACAAACGCCCAATCGACGTAATTGTTATTTGCGCGTCAAAGCCTCAGCCAATCTTATTAAAACGTTTAAATTTATGGCAACTTTATGATGAAATATTTTGCATGACTCATCTAGTGCAAAATTTCAAACGTTACTTTTCAAAAATTGGGCTGTACACATCCGATTATTACTTGGTCAAGTTACGTCTCTCACACTTCAACATGTCCTCTCAGGTTGGGGGTTATACTGGACAACAGCCAAAATGTATCCGAGACAAAAGTAGCTATTTTTAACTAATTTGGACATGCTGATCACGAATATGAACATAAACATCGCGAATTAGCTCTAGTTTTCAAGATCCGCGGGGAGTTCAGTAGGCTGGTGGCTTCACCTTCACGACGCGAATGACCCAGTCCCCACCAGACGGATAGCCTTGAGCGCCAATTGGATGATGCAATCTGTAGCAGTCATTGCAACCACATTACTTCCTTGTCATCATTTGTGTTGTGGATTATGTGAGTGCAGACGTGTGGTTCAAGATGCCTTGTGAATGTGTGGACAGTGCGGATTATTTTTGCTATATATGCGGATAAATAACTTTGCTATTACAAAGGCGACTGTTACCAACAGATTACTGGTGGCAATGTATGTAGTTATTATAATATTTATTTGTCTGAGGGAAAGTATTTGTTTTGAAAATCAGGATGCTTTCCTGGCCAAGGATATATCACCCATGATTGATTGATACTTTTGTTATATGGGTTATCTCCCCTGAATATCGAACTTGGCGTATGAATCCAGATTTTGTTGGTCTGTTCCTTGTTGGGCCAGAAATAGATTGTTCTTGCTTAGGTTTATGCAGAAATGTTTATGGTCCGAGTCTATGTTTACTCCTTGTCTATTTAAGACGAAGCGGTCTTATATCGTGATATCTTTGTATGTCTAAGTGGGACTATTTTTCCTTGTACTGAACTTTGGGGTCAGGCAGTTTCTGCGCATGCGGATACGAAAAAGGGTCTTCCGTGATGATGGAGCCTGATGAATGCCATGTCAGAGACCAGTCCGAAGTTTGTTGATATCTGTGATTTATTATGGGGAAGAAGATAGTTTCTGATATGATTATTAAGTCTATGAGTTCCCCAGTGTTTATTCTGTAACGCCAGGAGAGGGCGTATGTGTTCTGCTAGTGTATTTCCCATGCCCAGGTAAAAGAACTTGTTGCTGAACTTTTTCCTTGCTAGGCTTAGATGGGCAGACGTCTACATTATGATTATCTATATCAATATGTCGGGATGACATGTTACCTAGCAGCACTGAATATGATTGTATGCAGCAGTTATGATGAAAGAATATGCTGATTCTTGAAGAAACATTTGTGTTCATGAACAAAGCCTTTATTGAAGCTTTACTATGCATCTGTATAGTGAGTAATGCTCACCGGAACCAGAAGCCATTTTGGATCCTATATTTTTTGTCGATTATCGATCAGAGAACAGGGATGCCCCTTATTATCAGGTGATGATTTAGAGATCACAGTTATAAAGAAAACCCAATACTGGTGGGTTAACATTGTCTCCAGAGATATTTGCTGAACTTTACCTAAAGGAATCTTCGCTAGAAAAGAGGTTCTGTCTAGGAGTCATGCTTGAACATTATTTATTAACTGACATGATCAGTCAGTAAGGCCTGATGATTATATTTATAAACAGTGGAAATCTAAGTGCTTGTCTACGGACGTTCCATTGTAATGTTTTTCAACATGAATGCCAACTTAAGATTGTAGACCATTGATCAACAGTATGATGATATATGTCGACCTGTTTTCCTGTAACTATACCCGTACTGTCCAAGTGTGTGCGTCCAATTAAACAGTATGAAACGACCACAGTAGTCTGCATCATTAACTTCTAGCTACGTGTGAGTGAGTGTTTGATCTTCTAGTCAACTCTTCAGAACAATCCATGCATTCGCGTATTGACACTCACATTAACACTCATAGTCAACATTACATCCTTGTCGGGGCCTCATTACGTTTTTGGACAAGGTGACCTGTATGCCCAACACTGTGCCGGTTTAGAGTTGACCATTTACACCAATACCATTAGGGCCTTAATTTGGTTGTGAAATCGGTGACCAGGACCGGTATTGGGCCCCACATATATGTTGTCAATCCTGTGCAACGAATCTGCGCTGCTGGTTGAACCGAAAAGGACAATCGATGCGTTTTGCAGTTCCAATGGTGTGGAGGGAACCGACAAACCATCTTAATGATTGTTACTTTTGCATGACTCCTCCAATTGGACATGGTATTTCTAAGAAAAAAAAATCGGCCTGTGACCTATCTGAATATTCCCTCTACTATGCGGCCAGTGCCTCACGGGGAAGGACTTCCTGTTCCGGACCCACCAGAATCTTATACTCTGGACGATGAAGAAGATAATAAGGCCTGTGTACATCCGTCACCTGTGAAAGCATCTACATCAAGAGATACCGATTTCTTTCCTCTTGAAGAGTCTGCACAGGCACATAAAATTACCCAGAGTGAATTGAATGATCTTGTGAGAGATCTGGAATTGCCAAAAAATAATGCAGAGCTGTTGGGGTCCAGACTGCAGCAATGGAATCTTCTGTAAGAGAATGTGCATGTGTCTGTATTTCGTGCTCGGCAAAAAGAACTGCTTCCATATTTCAAAATGACAGATAACCTCATTGCATCAACTACAAAGACGACGATTGGAGCATGTTCATTGATTCGTCCAAGTTGAGCTTAAAAGCAGTGCTGCTCCATAATGGTAACACTCGGGTATGCAGTCCACAAGAAAGAAACGTACAACAACATGAAACTGTTACACACCATCAACTATGACAAGTATAAGTGGTAGATTTGTGGTGACCTGAAGGTCATTGCCATCTTGATGGGGCTACAGCAGGGTTACACAAAGTTTTGCTGTTTCCTCTGTCAGTGGGACAGCCGTGCCAGGACTTCCCACTACAAGAAAAGGATTGGCTCCAACGACAACCACTTGAACTGGAGAAAAAGAATGTACTTAACGAATCACTTGTAGAATCCCACAAGATCTTGCTCCCTTCTCTCCACATCAAACTTGGACTAATGAAGAATTTTGTAAAGGCCATGGATCGAAATGGGGCAGGATTTTTATACCTTCGTGATAAATTTCCAAGACTTGGTGAGGCCAAAATCAAGGAAGGTGTATTTGTCGGTCCACAGATACGTCAGCTCTTCCGAGATCAGCGTTTAGATGATATCCTCACAGGTGATGAAAAGTTAGCTTTGAATGCTTTCCAGCAAGTGGCCACAAACTTTCATTACTACCCTCGAAAAAAGGTACCAAGGGAAATGGAATGCAGTAATGCTAGCAGACTATTGTTGGACCCTTGTGAGAGATGCTCCAGAAACTCATTACAAGCGACAGGCAAAAAGGCGTCGCTGTGAATCATTTCCGCTATCGGCATTATTATCATATGGTATGTATATGAAAATGTGTAAAACTTGTTTTATAGATATTTAAAAAACTAGAGCTAATCTGATGTTTTAACGGCCACTTTCATATTCAGCAGCCCAAACAACATAAAGGTAACTTAGTTTACTCTCAGATACACACAAAGAGTCAACATTTGTTGTCCAGTATTATCTGATTTGCCTATCTCACGTAATTCAACCGTCGTTATCAGACTATGATTCGATGCAATTCGGCCGTCTTGTCTGGACATTTAGTAGTTTATCCGCACCTCCAATATGCAAGTCTTTGATTATGTAGAATTGTAAAGGATTACTCCCATATCGCGCAAACACCGTCATTAGCCTTTTACCTGGGATCAAATTTGGGACCGTCACGTTTTTGTAACCCAATTAGTCCCTCAGGGATGGACCGGCGTATTGAAGTGAATTGAAGTGTGAAAGTTATGTAAACATTGACCTTCGGATAAGTTTTCTGTGTTGACAAATAAGGGCAGGGGTGAGAGAAATAACAAAATATCACTCGCACAGGAATGTAATGCAATCCTGCCTGAGTGGACATGAGATAGTAAGGTCTTTGTTTAACCTAATGTGCTTCCGATATGTCGCTCTTTCATATGCCCATACACACAATCTTTACGAATTACAGCCACATAAATTTATTGAACACCTTTAATTTAATACAAAGTATCTGCTAACTCTTTTTTAATCAGACCTTCTGTGTTCAACCAAGCGCTCACAAGCACTCACCCAGTCTCACACAGTATAACTGAGCTTTTGATCGGGACCATACTAGGTCCCTCCGTTACTGGCACACAGACCGTTGTTGAATAGCAAAACGCTTTTGCACTGTTTGTAGATATGTGAGCTGTGCGTCTAAGCAAGCAAAATCAATAATCTATATTTATAATCAATTGAAAGTTTACAAGAGGAAATCAATTTTTATGTGAACACAGTTCAAAGTCACAGGCAGAAATACTGCGTTACCGTTTACAGCGATAATCGATGCTTTCGGTTATTAGATAGACAGTTCAATCAATAATACAGTATTAGAGCTTCGGTTAAAGACGTTCAAGTAAATCAATAACATAATGTAATATGTTGAATATTTAGACAGTTATTTGTGTTAACTCTTAGTGGACGTGCTGGCTTCTTCATGTTTACGCAATGAAATGTATGGAGCTTTGAGTATTCATATACTGTTAAAGTTTAAGGTTGGCTTTTTCCAAGATTTTTTTAAAAGAAAGGTAATGTTATAAATAGTTGTAAAGGAAACTGAATGATGACCAATAAAAAATAATACTGGGAGAAAACAAACAAAAGCGTAGTTCTAAAATGATGTCCCTGAAAACTGACACCACGTCAAAAGCACAAGGGAAAATCAGCCCCAAATACTTGGCTCTCGTTCATTAAGAGTTATAAAAAAAAAAACACTGAGTGGAGAAAAAAAAGGGGGTGGGGTAGCGCCAAACAAAGAAGCAGGAAAGGTACATCAATGTTTGGGACACGAAAAAGAAAGGAAATCTGATAGAGTAGTATTTAAGACAAAACATCACGACAGGGGACAAGACACTGAACACGAATGGTACACTCAACGCTTCTATCTCAAGGGAGATTTCATAAGATATTTCCGAAGTCAAGGGCCCTAATAATGGTCAGATGTGGTAAGCCTCCCTATCTTCAACGCTCTGCTGTAACAATGCGGCATTGGCTGAGCAATCGTTAACTTATTATCGGTCCGCCGCCTTTTATGAAGATTTAAGCAATGGTTATAACCCGTACAAACCCCGAGCTGGTGTAAATCCAGCGAAATTCCCTTTTATAAGTACTAGCTCTGTATACGTAAATATCTGTCTAAATGTAGATATATATTAATGTCTTGCTCATACGTATGCTTTCACACTTATAATAACTGAATCAACTATGGTTGTTTAGTTTAAAATAACATGCAACACATTTAATAATCAATTAGTTTTAACAAGTTAAAATAGTGATGAAATGATGGTGAATTTTAGAGTTAAATAAAATTTCTCGTCATTGAGACGTGGTTTGAGGATTTCAATTTAAAATTAAACTTTTATATCCGTTTGCTGGTGCCTTTTACAAGCACTTAACTGACATGGGTGAGTCCTGCGGCCTTGGTTTCGTCAATTTTTTGGTGATGATGACACTTCACAGTCTGATAGCTTCGTTCTTCGAACGGTCTGATAGCTTGGTACCACGATCTTTTAGACAGAATAATAGCAAATGCCTCTGCTAAGTACATTTGTGGGCCGCGAAATAACAGGCGCATTGTCTCGCTGTCCACCCACCAATGTTATTCTCTCGGAATAATTATTCTTGAGCATACAGAGCGTAACTCAGGGAAGATGATTTGAAATCACCAATATTCTTCTGGGTATTAAAATGGGAAAATATGTTCTTGGACAGCGCGAAAAGCAATGATTTGCCTGAATTACAAGTAACAAGGTACGTTGTCGTGATTTAGTCTGTCTTACAACACGGTTTTCTAAATAATTGGGAGTAAATCTGACCATACCGCACGCCATATGTTAAGAACTCTTAGATACACTAACCAATGAAAACGCGTCATCCTTAGTGTGTGTTGTGAAACGTACTATGCTTGAAAATAGAGGCCCATTTTGTGTAACCGATGGTACAATGCCATTTAATTTTAGAAAGATTAAAGAAGTATCACCGGAAAGGATTATATAATTCACAACGGGAATGTTACGCTAGAGGTAGGTGTATAAACTTTCTCGAATAGTATTTTAGTAAGATAGAAATATCGAGGGAAAGGGCTTCGTTACATCATGGCTAGTCCCAATTTAGATAGTTAAAGCATGCATATATTAAAATGCATTTTGCAAACTAACCAATTAGTAGATAGATCAATACATAATAATTCAAGCTTTAGATGATCAAAATCGGCCCAGAATTAAGAAAGATAATGAATATTTAAAATTTTGCTAATTGAACAGAGAGCAAAATTATGCCTCATTTTGAGATTTTTAACACCCTTTTTCCCCCATGCCATCCGATACGGAGGAGGTGCTAGTATATAAGACCTTGCCCTTGGCTAAATTGAGGCCATAAATTTTGAAAATACAGCTGAACAGAAGGGAGCGGTAAAAGTGTAAAAGTCATATAACTTTGCCACCTGCATCTGCCTGGCAGATCTAAATGCCCATTAACAGCCTGTTACAGCTTGTGTGTATTGCCTGAGGGTAAGAAAGCTCGCGCCCTGGAGAGGACACTCCAGCTTCACCCTATAGGTGTCGGCAAAACACGGGAAGTAGCAGTTACCGGTTATAAGCATTTTGCCCAATTGGCGTAGGGCATGGCGCCAGGGGCTACTTCCGACAGTGGGAGAGGTTCTAGGATCTCACTGGACAGCTACCGCCCGCTTCAAGCTGGGCAGCCCCCAGTCAATAAGGTGTTTCCCGCCACTGTCTGCTTTCCCCATTGGGTGCATGGGGATTAGGGTCAAACCCGAACTGTGGACATAAAATTTTGCACCAAGCAATTATCGAAAAAATAGAAATAAGCAAACTCTCAGATTGGGATGCTGGAACGTCCGGACTATGTTGACTGGACTATCCGAAAACCTACAGGATGTAAATGATGTAAGGAAGACAGCCATAATTAATGATGAGCTTAAACGACTTCAGGTGGATATAGCTGCACTTCAGGAAACGCGCCTGGCGGGCTCTGGAACGGTGAGCGAGAAGGACTACACATTTTATTGGCAAGGGAAAGATCTTAATAAAGCTAGAGAACACGGAGAAGGTTTTGCGGTCAAAAAATCGCTAACTAAAATGGTTGAACCAGGCGAGAATGGATCAGAACGCCTGTTAACGCTCCGCCTGCAAACTAGCACAGGTCCCATCACCCTTGTCAGTGTGTATGCTCCAACTCTGTACTCTGCCTCAGAAGCTAAAGATGAATTCTACGAGAATCTAACAGCAATTATCAAAAGCATACCTAGGCAAGAACAGCTTGTTCTCCTTGGTGACTTTAACGCTAGAGTGGGTGCCGATAATGTTTCATGGCCTTCATGTCTGGGCAGGTTTGGTATTGGCAAGATGAATGAAAATGGACAACGGCTCTTAGAGTTGTGCGTCCACCATGACCTCTGCATGACCAACACCTACTTTCAGACAAAACCCCAGCATAAGGTGTCATGGAGACACCCACGATCCAAGCACTGGCACCAACTTGACCTGATTCTCGTCAGAAGGCCACTCCTCAGGTCTGTGCTCTCCACGCGCTCATACCATAGTGCAGACTGTGATACAGATCACTCCTTGGTTTGCTGCAAAATCAGAGCACAACCAAGAAAACTCTATCGTGTCAGACATGAAGGGAAACCACGCATTGATACCAGCAAGATGTCAGACCCTTTCATGATCGCTCAATTCACTGCGACCTTCGAGAAAATGCTCAGTAGCCCTCAGCATGGTGATACTATTACAGAGAACTGGGAGCATCTACGGAACACCATTCAAAGTACTGCACTTGCCACCTTTGGTAAGAAAACAGCAACGTCAAATGACTGGTTTGATGCTTCATCAGATGTGATGGCACCTGTCATTGAAGCTAAGCGCAGTGCTATGAATGAATACAAACGTTCACCGAGTGCCAGAACCCTACAGATCCTGAGGGCTACGAGAAGCAAAGTTCAACAAACTGCTCGACGCTGTGCAAATGACTACTGGCTCCAGCTCAGTGAGAGCATCCAGATCGCAGCGCAAACAGGCAACATTAGACAAATGTATGACGGTATAAAGAAAGCACTTGGCCCCCATAAACGTAAGACGGCACCGCTAAAAACCATCAGCGGAGAGAAGCTAACCGATAAGGGTAAGCAGATGGAGAGGTGGGTCGAGCACTACTCTGAGCTTTACGCTAGAGACAATACCGTTACGCCTGCAGCCCTTGATGGTGTCAACAGTCTGCCAACTATGGAGGAGCTGGATGTCGAACCAACATTAGAGGAACTCAGCAAGGCCATTGATAGCTTGGCCTCTGGCAAAGCACCAGGCAGTGATGGGATTCCTCCTGATTTAATCAAATATTGTAAAAGTACGCTATTACATCCCCTGCATAGGATGCTGTGCCAGTGCTGGGAAGAGACAACTATTCCTCAAGACATGCGAGATGCCAAGATTGTAACACTGTATAAAAATAAAGGAGACAGAAGTGATTGCAATAACTACAGAGGCATCTCTCTTCTTAGTATTGTTGGTAAGGTTTTTGCCAAAGTCATCTTAATGCGACTACACAAGTTAGCTGAGCGCATATATCCAGAGTCACAGTGTGGATTCCGAGCTGGCAGATCAACAACAGACATGATCTTCTCTCTCCGCCAGCTTCAGGAAAAATCAAGAGAGCAGAAAAGACCATTATATATTGCCTTTATAGACCTCACAAAAGCATTCGACCTGGTTAGTAGGGATGGACTCTTTAAAATCCTCCTGAAAATAGGCTGCCCTTCTAAAATGCTGGAAATGATAAAGTCATTCCATGACGGCATGAAGGGAACAGTCCAATATGCTGGAAGCACGTCACAGCCCTTTGATATACGAAGTGGCGTTAAACAAGGCTGTGTTCTGGCTCCGACCCTCTTCGGAATCTTCTTTGCCTTACTCTTGAAACATGCGTTCAGAGATGCAACTGAAGGAATATGCCTTCACACTAGGTCAGATGGCCGTCTGTTTAATCTTTCAAGGCTGAAGGCAAAAACAAAAATCAGAAGGGTCACTATAAGAGACTTGTTGTTCGCTATGATGCTGCAGTCGTCACTCAAAGCCAACAGGAGCTTCAGAGCTTGATGAATCGCTTCACTAAAGCATGCAAGGACTTTGGCCTCACAATAAGTCTAAAGAAAACGAATGTGCTGAGTCAGGATGTGCGTGCTGCACCAGTTATCACTATCGATAACTATGAATTGGCAGTGGTGCACCACTTCACATACCTAGGGTCTACCATCAATGACAAACTCTCACTGGATACAGAAATCGACAGCCGCATTGGCAAAACTGCAGCTACCTTTGCCCGCCTCACATCGCGTGTTTGGGGAAACTCTAAACTCACAATGAAGACCAAAGCTGCCGTATATAATGCCTGCGTCACCAGCACACTCCTATATGGCAGCGAGACCTGGACGACCTATGCTAAGCAAGAAAGAAGGCTCAATACCTTCCATTTGCGGTGTCTACGCCGCATTCTCGGCATCTCGTGGAAAGATAAAGTGACAAATGTCGAGGTGTTGTCACGTGCTGGCTTTCAAAGTATGTATACGCTTCTTAGACAGCGCAGACTTCGCTGGCTTGGCCATGTTCGCCGCATGGAAGATGGTCGCATCCCAAAAGATATCTTCTACGGACAATTAGCAGATGGCAAGAGAACAGTTGGGCGACCACAGCTGAGGTTCAAAGATGTGTGCAGAGAGATATGAGGGCACTGGACATGGATCCAGCAACATGGGAGGATGAAGCTGCCGATCGCACTAAGTGGCGATGCTATTTACGGCGCCACCTCAGATTGGGCGAAGAGAGGCTCACACAAGAAGCAGAGGTGAGGAGAAAACGTCGAAAGGAGCACCAGGAAAATAAGCGGCTGAGGGCTGTCACCTCAGGGGCGCATTCCCATAGTCAGTTATGACTGAAGGGGCTATTATTATTATTATAAGAAACACACATATATATATATATATATATATATATATATATATATATATATATATATGTATATATATATATATATATATATATATATATATATATATATATATATAATTTTCCTGTGATTAATCCACTTGTGCGTTAGGAAGTGGGTAGTATGTGTTAAGAAAAATTACAAGACCAGTGTGTTGCAGGCGGCAACTGCCAGCATCTGTGTACAGTTAGAGGAAAAGCCAGCCTTGTAAATGTGTAGAATAATTGA
Organism: Oreohelix idahoensis; assembly: GCA_024509875.1. Lineage (NCBI taxonomy): Eukaryota > Metazoa > Mollusca > Gastropoda > Stylommatophora > Oreohelicidae > Oreohelix > Oreohelix idahoensis. The sequence continues at coordinate 1,215 of JAMPIV010008985.1, read as the reverse complement.
GAATGATGGCCAAAGTACATCTGTAAGTTTAATAACGTATTTAAAGGAGTATTTCTTAAAGGAACGACACACTTATCAGAAACATAAGAAAGGATGACAGGATTTGTTAAAATATATTGATCAAGGTATTACTTAGTGTTTTATACTAGACCAAATCATTGTATGAAGGCGGATCATGGACAACTGAGTTACTTCTAAGTTACCTAACCGAAAAGAGAACCGGTATAGGGTAAATAAATTATAAATATGTACCATCAGACTTGCTGAAATTATTTAAATTGAGTTCCAAGTTTTGTTGATACATATGAAATATATATATATATATATATATATATATATATATATATATATATATATATATATATATATATATATATATATATATATATATATATATAGTTAGACCATAATTAGTACCCCTAGCATAACAAACTATAATAATAACACATAATATCAAAGGAGGATCTTGAAAGGGAGCAAATAGACTTTCAGGACATCTACTCTCATCACACCTGGAGGTTTATACAGCTGGATTATATCCTTTGATGTCAATACGACAACATCAATAGCCTATTCGTAAGGAGCAGGGTGCAATCTTCCAACTAAGAACGGAACACACCAGACTCAACAAGCACTTAAACCAATTGAACCACACACATGAGTCTAACTATTGCAGGTGTACCCATCCATATGAGACAGTTCATCATGTGCTGTTCACTTGCCCAGGACTCTCCGCAAAAAGAAGAAAGCTACTGACTGGCTCACCAACAAGCACACGATTGACAGTATCGCTCAACATGTACAGAACACGTGCACATTTTTGAACTTGGCATTGGCTGAAAAAGAGCGACGATCTCAGCAGCTCTAGTTCAACAACAATAATACTAACAACAACACTTACAAATACATACAGACACACACATATTTATACACAGTAATGGAAGTAGTTATATGGCATAATAAATGTAACATACCATATAAGAATTGTTATTTATATTGAAGCTGCCATACCCTATACAGTTCTATATTTGCGCTGGTATTTCAATATTTACATAATACTCTGGCGTTAAATTTCCTTAGCCCTAAAGACATAAATCCACTCGCACTTCTCCAGTGCCTAAAATATACATACATTCATTAAGCATATGCATAAAGACATTACATAAACATACACATTAGAGATATTGTGTGTATGTGTGTGTGCGTGCGTGTGTG
>JAMPIV010008984.1:0-59429 GCA_024509875.1 Oreohelix idahoensis | reverse complement strand
GCCACTAGCTTCTGGCCACATTCTGCTTTGCCCCGTTGGTGATAAGATAAGAAGTAAGATTACCAAACTGCTAGATCCTTTGTTCTAGTAGGACGCATTATCTATTTGAATTTACCCTGTGTACTGGAGTAAAAGAGATATTGGTAAATAAAATAAGGAGGCATGTGACATGAACAAAAAATTCATTAATCATCATCATCTTTCAGTTCCCAGTAAAACATGAGCCTTCAACAAACTTTCTTCGCTTCAGACTGCTTTATTCTATGTCCACTTCAGCAAGTTTTGAGAAACACGAGTTCAAAGTTTTTGGGTTACTAGTTGACAAGAAAAAACAAACCCAAAAAACTTTGAACTCGTGTTTCTCAAAACTAGCTCAAGTGGACATAGAATAAAGCAGTCTGAAGCGAAGAAAGTTTCTGTGCTTCTCTATGGCGCGGAGAGCTGGATAGTTACAGAGAAGGAAATGTCGAAATTGTCCTCTTTTCACACAACATGCCTAAGAAAAATTCTCCGAATCTTTTGGCCGAATACCATCACCAACCAAGATCTGCTGACTCGGAGCAAGCAAGAGGACATGCACACCATCATAGCTGGCAGACGCTGGAGCTGGGTTGGCCATGTCCTCAGAAGAGACCCCGATGCCATCACAAGAACAGCTATGCTATGGACCCCTGAAGGAAAACGAAAGAGAGGCCGACCAAAAACAACTTGGCAGAGGACTGTGGAGGCTGAGATGCAAAGAATGAACCAGAGTTGGGGCACTGTACGAAGGATGGCCGCCGATCGAGCAAAGTGGAATCGATTTGTTGTTGCCCTACAGGACCCCACCAGGCATAATGGCCACTGACTGCTTTGACGGTCGGCGGCTAAGGAAACTGAAAGATATTGTGTAGGATGATAGATTCAACTATGGATGACATCTCATTATAACATCACCGGCAATGAAAAGGCTGACAGATTGGCAAAGGAAGGTGGAAATCTACCTCAGCATGATGCCAGTATAACTTTCGAAGAGACAAAGAGTTTGATCAGAATCAGATACAGAAACAAATGGGATGTAGAGCATCAAGGTCACACACACAATGATGCATACTACCAGCTCAACAGAAGAGAACAAGTGGTAATCCTCAGACTCCGCACTCGCCACAACAGATTGAGATACCATCTATTCAACAAGCTAAAAATAGGAACTACCGATGAGTGTAACTGTGGCACTGATAAAATGACTACTGAACATCTGCTTCAAAGTTGCCCAACATATGCCGAACCGAGAAAGCGCAAATGGCCGACACCAGCACCATTCGTGGAAAAGCTCTATGGAGATTCAAATAGCCTCAAACTGACTACTGCTTTCTTTGAAAACATTCCAGTGGACGTCTGAGAGAGTCTGAAGAAGAAGAAACTATATGATGTTGAGTTATGATCTCAGGTCAGTTTTGACCGAAAGTGGAGATAGAATAATGCAGTACAGCGGTGACGTTTTGCCCAATCTTTCTGCCCCGTGCCGTCTGCTCAAGGTCCTTACATATCTCCTTCATCCTCTTCATGTCTGTATCCAGTTCTCTTCTCCGTGTGTTCTTTGGTCTTCCCCGACCTACATTACCCTGGGAATTCCAAAAGATATGAAATTATGACACGTAGATTTAAAACAAAAAAACTGAGCACAGACGGGAAACGTCCGGCAAGAAACCAAAATTTAAAAGAAACAAACAAATTTGAATATTCTGGAATTAATAAAAGACAGAATGAAATAACCAGTTTTTTGTTTAGACAACATGAAAAATTGACCTTTTGAGATAAATAAGAAATACAGCTGATGAAGGATTTTCACCGAAGCTAACAGTTTTCGTATTGTACAGATGTACAACTAGCAAGCTCTACTTTTGTCTTTTAGGCAGTCCTCTGTCAATTTTAATATATTACCAATTATACACTGGTTTCCAAGCTCGGCGGTACTGGTTCGATCCCCAGTTGAGGTGGAATTTCTTTAGATCGCAAACGGCTCCGTAGTCAACCCAGCTTCATGAATTGGGTACCAGAGCAACTCTGGGAAGGTAAAGGCGGCCCGCCTGATGTTGACCACATTACCCCTAGTGTGCCGATGGTCAAGAAAATATAGGCCTAACACCATATTCCCAATATGTATCAATGGGCTTCTAACGGGATCCTTTACCTTTTTTTTTTTTTACTTTACCAATTATACGAGTGGAGAGAACAACATAGATAAAGATTGACAGAAAAGAAATAAACCATGGCTAAATTATCGTTCATGTTCAAAATCTCAAATGTTTTACCTTGAGGTGTAAAGGTCTCTCTTTCTGACACGATAACTTATTATTTCTTGTTTTTTTCAGATGACGCTTCTGATGCCTGTCGTGAGAAATTCTAATCCACATATATAAATTAAAAAGTAAATGTAAAGCCTAACGAATAAATTCAATAAAAGGAAAGAAGAATGGTAAAGAACAGTGCTGTCACAATGACTGTACTCGAAATCCCCCTTGTTTTCTACTTCGTCTGCAAATTGTAACGTTTCACGTTGATAGTAAAAGCCTACTGCAGCATACACGCTTCCTACGATAAAACGTGTACTGCAGTTCTAAGAAAAACCTTGAGATACGCAAGCTGACCTATATTTAAAATTCCATTCATGTCATTTTATACACTACGTTACCATAAACGAACAGACAGATGAACTTAGGATAGAAAGAAAGGGAGGGGCTGAAAGCCGGAACGCATGCAACACTAACACGCGTCTCGCTATACAATTACTACCATCACGCGTGTAAGGCCACATGCACTAACTTTTTTCAAATCGACAGTGATAAAAAACACTACCCGTACGAGAGTTAGGTTTTAAAACTTACAAAATGCTTATTGGGAAAGATGACATTATACTGGTTTACGTTTGAAAACATGACAGTACCCAGACACCACATCGATCGAAGTGAACGGGAGGTAGAAGAAAATGCATATTTTGAACGCAGCCCCTTAGCCCCATAAAATTTATATATTTGGGTTCCTTAGGACTTGCTGACAAATAATATGTTAAGTGTTACGCAAATAGTCTAGGAATTAACAAATTCTAGCCAAAAGAAATAGTGAGGGTGTCAGACAACACCAAAATCAGAATCGCTCAGTGGCAGATTTTGAAGCCACCATTGTACGGGAAATAGGTCCCCATGTTAAATCCTATTTGATTGGATAGAAGTAAATGTAAGGCTAAACACGATTAGTCGGGCTACAAATACTAATTCTTTGTTGTTAGGGGAAACAGTAGTAGAGGTACTTTTTTGAAAAGCTGTGTAAACATGGCACGATTGGTTAGACCCGCCAATATAGGCAATTAGAAGCGTCAGTTCAGCACCACATTTTCAAATAAACTTTCTAAAGCAACAGTGCGTTGAGATTCAGCTTATATTTTTCTAAATAAAAGCCTGAGACAGCGGCAGGTCGGATTTTGGGCCATATTCATTGCCAGTCAACGTAATTGTTTATTATTTCCATGAATTGTGGTAAGATTGAAATATTTGATATCTTTTTAATGAAAATTGAATGTAAATTGATAATTTATGTCTGTATATGTGTGTAGTTCAGTAGCGAGCATGAGGCAAAGCCTATATATTGCTCCAACCTGAACAGAAGGTGTCGGAGAAAAGTAAAACTGCATGGAATTGCCAAACAATACACTGACACCTATCTTATTGACTAGAAGGAACTAATGCTGGAATTGCAGAGGCGTAGTAACCATTAGGGAGGAGTATACTGGTGTAAATTGTTTCAGATGAAGATAGCAGTTGGCCTACCGCTCTGAACTCAGTGTTTGTTGTGTATTGTGTTCAGTCTGGAGATAGATTATAAATTAGTTATGAAATAGGAGGTACAACCTTCTTGTTTCAGGGACCGTGGTCCTAAAGTTATTGAGCAGCACATGGTCTGAGCTTTGCTGAATCTAGAGGCTGACAGCATACTCCTGGGTCCAGATAGTGACCAGTGAGGTGTCTCCAGAACAGGGAAGCTATCGAGCAGAGGAGTCTTTTCCTGCCGCCATCACGAAAGATAAGCTTCTGTGGCCAGAAGAGCTCAACATGATGTGTCCCCCTCTAAAATTAACATTATAATAAAACAGAGGGAAAATACATTGTGTAAATTGATAGGAACTGTGACTTTTCCCCATACTATTTCCAGGATAAACAAACACTTGAAGTCATGATGACAAATAACAACATAGCTTGAAAAACAAAACCAGTATTACCTCATAGTACTACTACACAACTTACACACATAGTATAATATTAATAAAAATATGTCACTACAAGGTTCATATTTATAAATTCTGTACATATAAATTGTGATTACATTTGATTGTGATTCCTGGTTCACTTTGTAGTTGAATCAGGATATATATTAGTGAAAGTAATTAATACATATATATTTGAAATTTTACCAGTGACTCATTTAAGATAGTCTTATAGAGTGTTAAATGTGTGTGAGTGTCACAGTGTTGTCAAGTGTGGTGGAATAAATTAAATTGTTTATCTGTCTGTTGTTGTTGTGACTTACACTTCATCATTTACATAACCCTAGACATTCAACGTAGTCATCACTATATTCCAGAATAATTCTGACTGAGGTATAAATGTGGTAGCAAGTAAGGTTATCTGCAAAACACTACACCTATTAGATACAGATACCTTCACAGCTGATCTCAGTCAGTACACTAAGTCCCCTATAAATATTTATATCATCTCAGTTTACCACATATATTGGGGTCTCGATCCCGGGATATTGAACTTTCTCCTGTTATATATATTGGGAATAATAAGAATTAAAAGGTATCCTTGGGTGGAAATAAATAACGTTGAGCTCTCAGTGCCTGTGGTGTCTTTGGATAAGTAATTACAGATTATATTGTTTAGTTAGACATTTTATACATTTACCTGTTAGAAAATGGCGGACCTGGCCAAATTTCGATCTGCTGCTGTGCAGACTGCAAAAGAGTTAGGAATGGACGGGCAAATTATGATTGCTTATGTCACTGCTGAATGTGACAAATATATTGAACGTGAAGAACGAAGATTAGAAAAAGAGGCCGAAAGAAAACTAGAATCTGAAAGATTGGCCGAAGATAAGAGGTTAAAGGCTGAAAAGGAAATTAAGAAGTTACAATTTGAGACTGAGGCTGAGACTAAGAGGCTGCAGATTGAGGCTAAGAAATTGGAGGCAGAAATAGAGGAAAAAAGATTGACTGCCGAAAGAGAAGAAATAAAGGCAGAAAGGGAAGCCGAGGAAAGAAGACAGGCTGCAGAGAAGGAAGCAGAAAAGGAGGAGAAGAGATTACAAAGGGAACATGAGTTACGACTAAGGGAGTTTGAGTTTCAAGGCCATGCTCCTGAAAATGGTGCCAGTCCCTTTAACTCTGATGCCACTGCTAGTCAGGGAGCCTCAACCTCAGCTATGAATTTTCATTTAGATCTTTTTATTGAGAAAGACTTTGATATTGAGAGCTATCTAAATAGATATGAACTATTAGCTACCACGTATGGGTTAGAGAGAGAAAGGTGGAGCTTAAAGTTATCTCAAGGGCTTCGTGGTGCAGCTTATGAAGTTTTTGCAAAAATGAACAGAAGTGATCAAGAAAATTATGACATGCTAAAGCAGGCTCTTTTGTTAAGATATGAAAAGAACGCAGAATTTTATAGGAAAAAATTTAGGAATGCTAAACTACTGTCAGGTGAAACCTATCACCAGTTCTCTGCACGGTTAGAGACATACTTGGAGAAATGGACTTCTCTGGGGAAAACCCAAGATCTTAAGGAAATGGTCCTTATAGAACAATTAAGAGAGTCCATGGCTCCAGACCTGAGAAAGTTTCTCATGGAACAAGGTGCAGAGAGGCTGGGTGAGTTGCTAAATGTTGCTGAAAGGTATCAAGCAGCTCAGGCAGAGGTATCAGGTAATAAAAAGAAACAGGAGAAAGGAGGAGGATATTCTGTTAGATACCACTCCAGAAGAGATGAGGAAGGCACAGGCTGGGGATAAGACCCTCAAGCCTTGTTTCAGGAAATTGTCAACTTGTCATACAACTCCAGGCAAGGGAGATTTTTACATGAAAAACAAGTTGATGTATAGGAAGACTGGAGCTAGATCCAAAGGTCAGGGACAGCTGGTACTTCCTAAAAGATATAGGGCAGAATTAATAAGGAGCCTACATGTGAAACCAGATGGGGACCATGAAAAAATAGGTACCATCATCCAAAAGGTGGCTCACAATTATTATTGGCCCAAGGCAAGGTGGGACATTGAGAATTTTGTAGAAAGGTGTAGCATAGCACATGAGGGAACACCCACAAGTTGGAACATTGATCAGGACCTGGACATGCCAAGGGGCAAAATTAGGCCTGACAATAAAAAAAAATATAAATTTGATAAAGTGGACCAAATGGAATGGGAAGCCCCTTTTCACGGACAAGCTTCACTTAACTGTTTTACAATGGCCACTATGCGGAGAGTGCAAAAAGATGTCTTACCCCAGGATAAGCCGAAAATCCCTCAATCTGACTTATGTAAACTGGAGGAAGAGGATGTAGAGAGGAAATCTCTCATCCAGAATTCTAAGTGGGGAGAAAGCCCCAAAAAAAGAATTGGTAGCGGTCGTTTTGTGCATGATAATTCTGGGAAGAAAAATCATCACTATAGCGCTTCGAGTGGAAGAGACCATACCGGTGCATGGACAAATAGGTCCACAAAATTAAAGGTCCATATGTAACGCTGTTAAGAACGTGGACTGATGAAAAGGCAGAGGAAAATATTACATCCTCATACCAATATGTGAATGAGCTGACCACTCGTTTAAAAACTGGCTGGAAACTTGCCAATGAAAATTTGAGACAAGCCAGGAAGAAACATGCTGCCTATTATAACAGGAAAGCTAAAGACAGAGATTTGGCTGTGGGAGAGAAGGTACTGCTTCTTCTGCCCGGTAGCCAGAATAAGTTACAAATTGGATGGCAAGGTCCATATACAGTTCTAGAGAAGGTGTCTAGAACAAATTATAAGATAGATAAGAAGGGGAAAGAAAAAATCTATCATGTGAATCTCCTGAAGAAATATTTGGAAAGAGAAAATCAGGAAGAGACACACTTGTTGACCTTGTCCATCGCCATGGAGATGAAAAAGGAACCACTTTCATCATTTGAATATCCATTACATCCCTGTGAGACAGCGGCACAGGTGAAAATCAGTACACATTTAACGAAAACTCAGAAAGAGAAAGTGCAACAGGTTCTAGATCATCATACAGAGGTGTTAACAGACCGACCGGGGCATACACACTTATTGGAATATGATATGAAACTGATAGACCCCACACCTGTCTGTATGAAACCCTATTCGATTCCTTTTGCTAAGGAGAAAGCTTTGAAGGAAGAGATAGACTATTTGTTGAAGGAAGGAATTATTTCACACAGTGAATCTTCGTATAGTTCCAGTGTTGTACTCTTAAGGAAGCCCTCTGGAGAACATAGACTCTGTATAGATTACAGGAGACTGAATGCTATTACAGAAGAACAGGTGGATCCATTGCCGGATACAAATCAGTTGTTTGCCAGGCTAAATAAAGCTAAATATTTCTCAAAAGTGGACCTGAGTAAAGGATACTATCAGATTCCAGTAAAACCTGAGGTTAGACCATACCTAGCTTTTAGTACCTCAGAAGGACACTATGAGTTTAACAGATTGCCATTTGGATTGAAGAATGCACCTAGTGTCTTCTCTAGAATGATGAGAAAATTATTGGACCCTCTGAATAACCCATGCATCACAAATTTCATGGATGATATCCTTATAGCCACAGAAACATTTAAGGAACACATTGACTCTCTGAACATGCTGTTTAATCGACTTAGGGAAGCGAATTTAACAGCCCGACCAACCAAATGTTGTGTTGGATGTAAAGAATTAGAATTCTTGGGACACACAGTTTATCAGGGAAACATGACCCCTGACCCAAAGAATTTAGAGAAACTAAAGAAAGCCCCGAGACCACAAACCAAGAAAGACGTGAGATCCTTTGTCTCATTATGTGGTTTCTACCAAAAGTATATCTCATCTCATCTCATCTCATAATCGGAACCTCTTCTACCCCGTAAAACGAAGTGTAGAGGTCCAAAAGTATATCAAAAACTTTAATTCCATATGTGCACCGTTAACTGATTTGACACGTAAGGGAAATCCAGATCGAATTACAAGGACACCACAATGTGAAATGGCTTACCAAGAATTGAAGGAAAAGCTCACAAGTAAACCTATTTTGAAATTACCTGACTTAAGTCAAGAATTCATTGTAAGGACGGATGCCAGTAATATTGGGTTAGGAGCGACTCTGCTACATAAATCAGATGCATTGGATGGGGAATTAAGCCCAGTGGCATATGCTAGCAGAAAGTTGAATAAAGCTGAAACCAACTACTCAACTAGCGAAAAAGAATGTCTTGCAGTAATATGGGCGATAAAGAAATTCAATATTTATCTGTATGGGAAGGCATTTAAGTTGCAAACGGATCACAAACCCTTGTCGTTTCTAGCGCAGGCTAGACATGAAAATTCTAGATTACTCCGTTGGTCATTACTGATGCAGCGATTTGAGTTTAGCATAGAGTATATAAGTGGAAAAACAAATCTGGGAGCGGATTTTTTAAGCCGCCATCCGTGTGATGAGAATCACCCTAAACCCCAGGAAAAATAATAAATTTCTCTATGTGTATATAGAATTATAGACTGACATATAACGTCTGTTTCAAGTGGGGAGAATTTGTCGTGAGAAATTCTAATCCACATATATAAATTAAAAAGTAAATGTAAAGCCTAACGAATAAATTCAATAAAAGGAAAGAAGAATGGTAAAGAACAGTGCTGTCACAATGACTGTACTCGAAATCCCCCTTGTTTTCTACTTCGTCTGCAAATTGTAACGTTTCACGTTGATAGTAAAAGCCTACTGCAGCATACACGCTTCCTACGATAAAACGTGTACTGCAGTTCTAAGAAAAACCTTGAGATACGCAAGCTGACCTATATTTAAAATTCCATTCATGTCATTTTATACACTACGTTACCATAAACGAACAGACAGATGAACTTAGGATAGAAAGAAAGGGAGGGGCTGAAAGCCGGAACGCATGCAACACTAACACGCGTCTCGCTATACAATTACTACCATCACGCGTGTAAGGCCACATGCACTAACTTTTTTCAAATCGACAGTGATAAAAAACACTACCCATACGAGAGTTAGGCTTTAAAACTTAAAAGCTGTGTAAACATGGCACGATTGGTTAGACTCGCCAATATAGGCAATTAGAAGCGTCAGTTCAGCACCACATTTTCAAATAAACTTTCTAAAGCAACAGTGCGTTGAGATTCAGCTTATATTTTTCTAAATAAAAGCCTGAGACAGCGGCAGGTCGGATTTTGTGCCATATTCATTGCCAGTCAACGTAATTGTTTATTATTTCCATGAATTGTGGTAAGATTGAAATATTTGATATCTTTTTAATGAAAATTGAATGTAAATTGATAATTTATGTCTGTATATGTGTGTAGTTCAGAAGCGAACATGAAGCAAAGCCTATATATTGCTCCAACCTGAACAGAAGGTGTCGGAGAAAAGTAAAACTGCATGGAATTGCCAATCAATACACTGACACTGTAGTGGGTTTGATGGTATTGTATGATGGTGATATTACTAAATGTAATGTATGAGGCCAGCTGTGAAGGCTCCTGAGATAAAATGTAGTTGTGAATTGTCAGAAGGCCTTTCTTGCTACCACTACGACCTCACACTCAATTTTTTTCTTAATGAATGTAGCTATGTAAAATGTCTAGGGTAATGATATGTAATGTGGTGTGATAGTTATAGATACACCCACAGATATTTAAGCAGACTAATAATATTTAACAAATATTATAATACACTGAACTAACTCAAGAGTGTAAAATTTTTGATAGAATTATATTACATTTATTTGTTCTGGATCAAGTTTTATGTTGACCAGAACTTTTTTTTAAAAAAAAAAGGATTTAAAAAATTATGAAAGAAATGCATGGAATGTTACATAATAAATGCAAGAGTGTACATATATAAGTACTAGACTAGTTAGTTTTATTAAAATGTTCTAGTAGTCATCTACTTGGGAGGATAGTTAATGCTTGTGCTGTTGGGGTGGCCTCATCACACCTGTCTATATTGACTACACAGTGTCCAGTAAATTGCAGGAATTTTATGGGGTATTAGTAACTAAAAGGCGTTGGTGAACTTCCAGCAGACCAGAGGCTCACTCAACTTGCATATGTAGCTCTGGTGCTGAAATCTGGTGGTCCCACCTCTCCGTGCTGGCGGGCAATAATAGTGGTCTCTGTCACAACGTACTGCACAGATACACTCGAGTAAAATCACCAACTGAATGGACACCGCCTTGTTGACAACTGAAACTCACAGCTCAGATTATGAATAAAGAACACAGAAATGCTAGCAAAACTCAGCTGAGCTGCTGGCTATAGTATGGCGTCCCTGAACTTATTTCACTTTCTTTCATTTGGAAATCACCACACTTTAAAATACTGTGTCTATCATCGAACAACTATTGAGGAATGGCCCCACTTGCGCGTCTGAGCGCCGATAAAATGATTGTCTGTGGCCAATCACTGCCTAGGTTTATTTCAAATTCAAATTTCCTACCCTAAAGTCATTTCAGTCATGCTTCAGTCAAGTATGGATGTTTATCTGTTAGTCTGTCCGTCTCTACTTGTTTTTTTTTTCAAAAACGTACTTGATTTTTGAACCAACCTTTCTCTCCCCTCCAAAATTTTGTCGTTAAAAGTTATATTTAGACACAGCTCCCACCAATGTCCCTTCGCTTCCCTACTAAGTAGATTTGAACACCTGCGTCTCAAGGTCGTGTTTTTTTGTGCAAATAGCGACACTTTTTATTCCATACAGTCTGTCGCTGATGTGAACAACACTGTCTTTTGTCATTATCTTCAATATTATCTATCCGTCTGTAAAATTAAGAACATATTAGTTCACTGCTCAGAATGGGCCATCCGGCCAGCTAATTTTTTATATTCCTAACATTAATATTACGAAAAAGTTACTTTTTAATTTTTGTAATATTCCAAACATCTGCGTTCTGCCGCTGAATTCAAATCAAAGGCTTGGTATCGCAAAAGCGACCAATAAATGACTGTGGCGTAACATATCCAAGGTCCCTTCTGTCGAGTTCCTTACTTTATGTCAACTTGGAAAAACGTGACTTTTCTCCGTTTCCCCCCCAATTGCGTCTCCTTAGCCTTTCTAGTCTCACGCAATCTTTCCAGTCATATTTTTTCCTTTTTATCCGCCGTTCCCCTCCTGTCTAGCAAGTCAATTTTTATGGAGGGTGATGACCCGCGGTCTGGGCGATCATGTACTATCAGCAGCCTACGCATTATGTTTTTATCCTTACATGTTATCTTTGGAGGTATTTTACCGTTGTATCTCTGTCAATTTCACTACACATCTCCCCACTTGAAAACATGCCTATGGCAAGTTCCAAAACCAGCGATACACATAGGTAAAATTACTCCTCACGTCTGCCACTACTCTAATTTTGATCACAGGGGTGCCGACTGAGGAAATCTGCACCGACATTCAATTTACGGCTTGCATAAGCGACTGGTTTCAGTTCCCCATCAGGTGAAGATGATCTTTGCAACAAAGCCCCTCCTAGTCCTACATTACTTGCATCGGTTCTTAAGACAAAGTCCTGTGTCAAATCAGGCAGTTTGAGAATAGGCTTGCTAGTGAGTTTTTCCTTTAACTCTTGGAACGCTAGTTCACATTGTGCAGTCCAAATAATTTTATCTGGAAGTCCCTTGCGAGTCAGATCAGTCAGAGGAGCACAAATAGCGTTAAAATTCTTGATGTATTTCTGATAAAATCCGCATAACGACACAAATGATCGCACGTCCTTTTTTGTTTGCGGCCTAGGTGCTCTCTGCAGTTTTTCCAAGTTCTTAGGATCAGGGGTCATATTACCCTGATATACAGTGTGTCCCAAGAATTCCAACTCTTTGCATCCAATACAACATTTTGTTGGCCTAGCAGTTAAGTTCGCCTCCCGAAGTCTATCAAACAACATCTCCAGAGCTTCAATGTGTTCTTCAAATGTCTCTGTGGCGACGAGAATATCATCCATGAAATTCGTGATACATGGGTTATTCAGGGGATCCAACAATTTGCGCATCATCCTTGAAAACACACTCGGAGCATTTTTCAGTCCGAATGGTAGCATATTGAATTCATAATGTCCATCCGAAGTGCTAAAAGCCAAATAAGGTCTCACTTCAGGCTTCACTGGGATCTGGTAATAGCCTTTACTAAGATCCACCTTTGAAAAGTATTTTGCCTTGTTCAGTCTGGCAAATAACTGTTTTGTGTCTGGTAATGGATCCACTTGTCCTTCTGTGACAGCATTCAGTTTCCTGTAATCTATGCACAGTCTGTGTTCCCCAGACGGTTTTCTCAACAAAACGACACTAGAACTAAAAGATGATTCACTGTGCGAAATAATCCCCTCCTTCAACAAATACTCTATTTCTTCCTTCAATGCCTTCTCCTTCGCGAACGGAATAGAATAGGCTCTCATACAGATTGGGTTTGAGTCTACCAGTTTCATGTCATACTGTAGCAAATTTGTATGGCCTGGTTTATCTGTTAATACATCTGTATGTTCCTCCAGAACCTGTTGAACTCTCTCCCTCTGGTTTTTAGTCAGGTGCTTACTGACTTTTACCTGTGCTGCGGTTTCACAAGGATGTAATGGGTATTCATGTGAGGTGAGTGGTTCTTTTTGCATCTGGGTTGCAATAGCCAAGGTCAATAAGGGGGTGCTTTCCTGGAGTGGTCTGTCCAGATACTTCTTTAACAGGTTTACATGATAAACTTTCTCCTTCCCCTTTTTGTCAATTTTATAGTTTGTTCTAGACACCTTCTCTAGAACCGTATATGGACCTTGCCAACCAATTTGTAATTTATTCTGGCTTCCGGGTAGTAGAAGCAGCACCTTCTCTCCGACTGCCAGTTCCCTGTCCTTTGCCTTCCTATTAAAATATGCTGCATGTTTCTTCCTGGCTTGCTTCAAATTATCATTTGCCAGTTTCCATCCAGCTTTCAAACGAGTGGTCAGTTCGTTCACGTATTGATACGATGAGGTAACAGTCTCTTCCGCCTTCTCATCTGTCCAGGTCCTTAATAGAGCTTCTAATGGACCTTTTATTGGCCTCCCAAATAGCAGAGTTGCGGGAGCCATCCCGGTTGAACTATGTGGTACCTCCCGGTACGCAAACAATGCGGCGGGCAGGAATTGATCCCACAGATCCGGTTTTTCGTGTGCCAGCTTTCTCAGGATAGAAATGAGAGTCCCGTTGAACCTCTCTACCTGGCCGTTCCCTTGTGGATGGTACGGACTACAATGAAAGTGTCTGGCTTGAAATAGCTTAAAAACTTCTTCCGTTAGTTTCCCCTTGAACTGAGAACCATTATCCGTCAAGATTTGATGCGGGAATCCTAATCGGGTAAATATTGTAAGTAGTGCCTCTGCTACATGTTTTGAATCAATTGATGGCAGGGCTACCGCCTCTCCCCACATAGAACAAGTGTCCACCAGAGTAAGGATGTAACTGTTCCTCCTCTTGGTCCGAGTGAGAGGTCCTACAATATCCACTGCAACCCTCTCAAAAGGTGTTCCCACTATGGGCATTTCCCCTAGAGTTGCAGGAGCAGTCCAGTGCTTTGGAGCTACCCTTTGACATTCTGGGCAGGATTTGACATATCTTTTTATATCCTCCGTTATCCCTGGCCAGAAGTAATGACAAGCTATACGCTGTCCTGTGGCGCTGATCCCCATGTGACCACTGAAGGGAATCGCATGCCCGAGTTCCATCACTTTATCTCTATATGAAGTGGGAAGAACCAGCTGGTTGTGACCATTTGTTCCAGTTCCGGCCTTCCTGTATAAGAGTTTGTTCTTCATGAAATATTCCCCCTTGCTCGGAGGTGTGTGGCATTTGGGCAATTTTTTAAAACAGGGCTTGAGTGTCCTATCCTCAGCCTGCGCCTTCCTCATCTCCTCTGGATGAGCATTTATAGGTTCACCTTCTTCCTCCTTCTTCTGTGACCTGGTCTGCACTGTCGCCATGATCACAGGTTTCTCGGGATTCCCCAAGAAGACGTATCTACACCCCAATATCAGAGGGTAGATTGGTTCATCTATCACTGCTGCTCTGATTTCTCCCCCCACATAGCGAGTTTTCACCGTTATCCTTGCGATGGGAAGTGTCATGAGTGGTATGTCCTTAGTCGCCCCTTGTATTTCCACTGTTTCTGTGGTATACTGACTTGGGTCCACTAGGCTAGACTTCACAACTGAATCATAATCCAAACCTGTATCATAAAGGCACCTTATGGTGACCCCATTACAAATAACATCCTCACAAACTGGGGGTGATAAGGTTCCTGTTGTCCATTAGGATTAACCTTTAATCTTCGCGTCCCCGACTTCATTGCAGCAATGTTTGAAGGTTTCCTTCTACAAAATTCGGTGTTATGGTTATCCTTCTTGCACCATTTACACCATCTTTTTCCTTGGTTCAACGGTTTTCTTTCATTGAACTTTTGGTCATTGAACTGTGAGTTTCTGTCGCGATAGTCATTTCTTGGCCGCTCAAAGTTTGTCCTACCTTTATTTCCCTGCTCTCTATTATCAAATTTATTAAATTGCTGTGGAGCTTTAAAATTGTCTATGTGCTTCTTTTTAGCACCACTTACCTCTGCCTGAGCTGCCTGATACCTCTCAGCAACATTTAAAATTTCCCCCAACTTCTCTGCACCTTGTTCCATGAGAAATTTTCTCATGTCTGGAGCCATGGACTCTCTCAATTGCTCAATCATGATCATTTCTTTAAGATCTTGGGTCTTCCCCAGAGCCGTCCATTTCTCCAAATAGGTTTCTAGTCTAGCAGAGAATTGGTGGTATGTCTCCCCAGACAACAGTTTGGCATTTCTAAATTTCTTACGATAAAATTCACCATTCTTCTCGTACCTTAATAACAAAGCCTGCTTTAACATGTCATAATTGTCTTGGTCTTCCCTGTTCATTTTGGCAAATACTTCATAAGAAGTACCTCTCAATCCCTGTGATAGCTTTAAACTCCACCTCTCTCTCTCTAACCCATATGTAGTAGCTAATAACTCAAAACGTCCTAGGTACCCCTCTATGTCATCGTCTTTTTCAACAAAATGGTCTAAATGAAACCCCATAGCTGAGTTTGAGGCTCCCAGACTGGGCGTAGCATCTGAGGCAAAAGGGCTGGCACCATTTTCAGGAGCCGGGCCTTGTAATTCCAGCTCCCTTAGTCGTAATTCGTGCTCCCTTTGCAACCTTCTATCTTCTGCCTCCCTTTCGGCAGTCAACCTTTTTTCTTCTGCCTCCCTTTGCTGCCGTTTTTCTTCTGCCTCCCTTTGCTGTCGTTTTTCTTCTGCCTCAATCTGCAGCCTCTTAATTTCTCTATCAGCCTCAATTTGTAACCTCTTCTCTTCAGCTACCTTTCTATCTTCCCTTTCAATATATTTATCACATTCAGCCGTTACATATTGAATTAAAATCTGACCATCCATTCCCATCTCCTTTGCGGTCAGCACAGCAGCTGATCGGAATTTTGCTAGCTCCGCCATACTTTTCAGACAATATAATAATATACAAGCTAAATCTCTAACCAGTAAATACACTAAGTACTTCTTATGACTATAGTCTAACTAATTCTAACTAACCAGTTAACTAATTAATTATCACTGGCTGTGAAGATTCACCAACTTTTATCTGCAGGGACACTTTTAATTTTAAAGGGAATTTCACAATTTTTTTCCCCTAATTTTATTTCTCCAACCAGGAGATCCTAATATTACTGTTGGGCTAATTATCCCTGGACAAGACCCCAATGTATGTAGTGGGTTTGATGGTATTGTATGATGGTGATATTACTAAATGTAATGTATGAGGCCAGCTGTGAAGGCTCCTGAGATAAAATGTAGTTGTGAATTGTCAGAAGGCCTTTCTTGCTACCACTACGACCTCACACTCAATTTTTTTTTTCTTAATGAATGTAGCTATGTAAAATGTCTAGGGTAATGATATGTAATGTGGTGTGATAGTTATAGATACACCCACAGATATTTAAGCAGACTAATAATATTTAACAAATATTATAATACACTGAACTAACTCAAGAGTGTAAAATTTTTGATAGAATTATATTACATTTATTTGTTCTGGATCAAGTTTTATGTTGACCAGAACTTTTTTTTTTAAAAAAAAAAAGGATTTAAAAATTATGAAAGAAATGCATGGAATGTTACATAATAAATGCAAGAGTGTACATATATAAGTACTAGACTAGTTAGTTTTATTAAAATGTTCTAGTAGTCATCTACTTGGGAGGATAGTTAATGCTTGTGCTGTTGGGGTGGCCTCATCACACCTGTCTATATTGACTACACAGTGTCCAGTAAATTACAGGAATTTTATGGGGTATTAGTAACTAAAAGGCGTTGGTGAACTTCCAGCAGACCAGAGGCTCACTCAACTTGCATATGTAGCTCTGGTGCTGAAATCTGGTGGTCCCACCTCTCCGTGCTGGCGGGCAATAATAGTGGTCTCTGTCACAACGTACTGCACAGATACACTCGAGTAAAATCACCAACTGAATGGACACCGCCTTGTTGACAACTGAAACTCACAGCTCAGATTATGAATAAAGAACACAGAAATGCTAGCAAAACTCAGCTGAGCTGCTGGCTATAGTATGGCGTCCCTGAACTTATTTCACTTTCTTTCATTTGGAAATCACCACACTTTAAAATACTGTGTCTATCATCGAACAACTATTGAGGAATGGCCCCACTTGCGCGTCTGAGCGCCGATAAAATGATTGTCTGTGGCCAATCACTGCCTAGGTTTATTTCAAATTCAAATTTCCTACCCTAAAGTCATTTCAGTCATGCTTCAGTCAAGTATGGATGTTTATCTGTTAGTCTGTCCGTCTCTACTTGTTTTTTTTTTTTCAAAAACGTACTTGATTTTTGAACCAACCTTTCTCTCCCCTCCAAAATTTTGTCGTTAAAAGTTATATTTAGACACAGCTCCCACCAATGTCCCTTCGCTTCCCTACTAAGTAGATTTGAACACCTGCGTCTCAAGGTCGTGTTTTTTTGTGCAAATAGCGACACTTTTTATTCCATACAGTCTGTCGCTGATGTGAACAACACTGTCTTTTGTCATTATCTTCAATATTATCTATCCGTCTGTAAAATTAAGAACATATTAGTTCACTGCTCAGAATGGGCCATCCGGCCAGCTAATTTTTATATTCCTAACATTAATATTACGAAAAAGTTACTTTTTAATTTTTGTAATATTCCAAACATCTGCGTTCTGCCGCTGAATTCAAATCAAAGGCTTGGTATCGCAAAAGCGACCAATAAATGACTGTGGCGTAACATATCCAAGGTCCCTTCTGTCGAGTTCCTTACTTTATGTCAACTTGGGAAACGTGACTTTTCTCCGTTTCCCCCCCAATTGCGTCTCCTTAGCCTTTCTAGTCTCACGCAATCTTTCCAGTCATATTTTTTTCCTTTTATCCGCCGTTCCCCTCCTGTCTAGCAAGTCAATTTTTATGGAGGGTGATGAACATGATGTGTCCCCCAACATCTGAAATTAACATTATAATAAAACAGAGGGAAAATACATTGTGTAAATTGATAGGAACTGTGACTTTTCCCCATACTATTTCCAGGATAAACAAACACTTGAAGTCATGATGACAAATAACAACATAGCTTGAAAAACAAAACCAGTATTACCTCATAGTACTACTACACAACTGACACACATAGTATAATATTAATAAAATATGTCACTACAAGGTTCATATTTATAAATTCTGTACATATAAATTGTGATTACATTTGATTGTGATTCCTGGTTCACTTTGTAGTTGAATCAGGATATATATTAGGGAAAGTAATTAATACATATATATTTGAAATTTTACCAGTGACTCATTTAAGATAGTCTTATAGAGTGTTAAATGTGTGTGAGTGTCACAGTGTTGTCAAGTGTGGTGGAATAAATTAAATTGTTTATCTGTCTGTTGTTGTTGTGACTTACACTTCATCATTTACATAACCCTAGACATTCAACGTAGTCATCACTATATTCCAGAATAATTTTGACTGAGGTATAAATGTGGTAGCAAGTAAGGTTATCTGTAAAACACTACACCTATTAGATACAGATACCTTCACAGCTGATCTCAGTCAGTACACTAAGTCCCCTATAAATATTTATATCATCCCACTTTACCACAATGCCTTTGTTTACTTCTTTGTATAGTTCATGAGCTCAGACGCTAGAACTTTGTATAGTTCATGAGCTCTGACGCTAGAACTTTGTATAGTTCATGACCTGTGACGCTAGAACTTTGTATAGTTCATGAGCTGTGACGCTAGAACTTTGTAAAGTTCATGACCTGTGACGCTAGAACTTTGTGTAGTTCATGAGCTGTGACGCTAGAACTTTGTATAGTTCATGACCTGTGACGCTAGAACTTCGTATAGTTCATGAGCTGTGACGCTAGAACTGTGTAAAGTTCATGACCTGTGACGCTAGAACTTCGTATAGTTCATGACCTGTGACGCTAGAACTTCATATAGTTCATGACCTGTGACGCTAGAACTTCGTATTGTGTCATAATTCTCGTTTTCGCTCCCTAGGGAGCATGGATCCACCACAGCACCTGGTGCCCTTTCAAGAAGCCTACATCTAGCATTCACATTCCCTTTCAGTAAGTGAATAGTACGTATGAAGGATTTGTTGCAGGCACTCGTATGAAGGATTTGTTGCAGACACTCGTATGAAGGATTTGTTGCAGACACTCGTGTGAAGGTTTTGTTGCAGACACTCGTATGGAATGAAAAGATAAATTTAGTCCCATTGCAGATACGGCCGTAGGGGAGTAAAGTGTGTTAGAGACTTCTAGCATCGAGAGGTTGGGTGACCAGTTCTTTTCCTCGCTGCGTTTTCCTTCCTTAACTCGAGAATCGAGTGTGGTATCCATTTATTGCTGGGTAGACTGGAGAGTATCAATACTGAGAATCGAACCTGGCACCTTCCCCGCGAGAGACCAGCACTCTAACCACTCTGGCAGTCGGACACTATGTAAGAAATGAGGAAGTAGAAAAGTAGACAACAGAAAAATAACGGAATTGATAAACTTACCGGGGAATCGAACCCAGGACGACCCGAACGGCTATACCAGCGAATGTTGACTAATCCCTCTGCCACCTAGGCACAACAAAATAGTCAAATGACATTCTCTTCCATCGGGGATTTTTGTAGCAATTGGTTTTACGTGATGAGGTTGCCAGCCTCGTGCAAAACTTTACATCATTCGCCTCTTTTGATTTGCCTAGGACAGCTTTAGCCTTATTCTTTCTTTGCCTCCTCGAAGACCCCTGGGAATGACAAGGCGGAGTTCCGCCTCTGTCTGTCTCTTTCTGTTATTGATTACAAGCACATTCAAGTGTATGCCCACAACAACGGAGACACGAGTCTACGCCGGACACCCAGGAGACCAAAGAGTTCATATTTTTCTAGTCTTTCCCTCTTTTCTCTGCTCATTTTTCCTTCAAAAATTTATAACAAAACTGTCTTGAAGGGCTGACGATTGAAGCAACATCGCCTCGCCACACGTCATTGTAGCAACTTATTTGTGACTTGAGTTACGGCAGAGTCAAGGAAAGTAGGTAAATCGTCTTTGTTATGACAGAGGACAAGGAAAAAGCGTAAGTTACTGCCTCAGGGAAAAAACGATAGGAAACAGAAGAGAAAGAAATCAAATCAATCAATCTGTTAATACCCTTTAGATCCGCAAGGAGCGTAGGCCTTCACGAAATGCATGTCGAGTCCTTTTGTTGTATATTATCAGCTCATATTCTTTAAACGTTATCCTTAACATTTTCACTACTGTCTCAAGTTCTCCTGGCTTAGGTGATCATGTCTCTGCACACTGCCCGACTCCAGTCCCGTTTATAAATTTTGTTGCTGACGTCTTTCTATGCCACGATGTCAAACTTTCTTTTATCTTTTTCCCTTTCTCGTTCAGGATCTCTTTTTCCGTCAATCTTTCCTGTTATGACAATATGTTCTAGCTTTCTTCTTGTCATAACATGCCCGGAGGAAGGTGATATATACAACAGAGATGATCCAATCCACCAACTTAAAAGATCCTCTTTTTTTACGCCTACGAACTGGCCACTGTAGATTACTGGTCATCTCTATCGCCTCAGGATATCTCACAAATGAATGTCTAAGTGGAACCGGAATCCAGTGTCGCAAAATGTTTTTTTAAGAGTGTGTAGTAGTCAGTAGTAGTTACTGAAAGAACAGAGGAATAATTATGTCTGACAAGAATATAGTCCTAGTATCAGAGAAGAGCATTGGTGTCACAGGATAGTCAAGGCTGTGAAGGTCTCTGCTTCAGATAGTATTCAGGGTAAAGTCAGATCCTAAGTCGCCACCTTGCTATGTAACTAACCAATGATCCCATCCCATCCCAACTAACATAATTACCGATATATGTTACGTCGGTCGGTCTCACTCAAAATAGTAACTCGCACCAGAAAAAAAACGTGCACAATGCACGGTGTGCAACTTGCGTGGCGTGGGTGTTATATAAAACAAATACTTTGGTTTTATTTTTTATTTTTTTATTCTTTCACGAAATTACGTAGTAGCGCTCGACAAAGAAAATCACTTATTATCAGGGAACACTCATTGAAAACAATCCACGCACTTTCACACGAAATGTTGTCATCAAAGAACTTTTAAATTGAATCTAAAATAACATAATTCTCGCCGTGTGTACATTGGTCACAGCTGAGGAATGCAACCGTGTTGAAAATTTGTATTGTTTCCATTATATATATACTCTCACGAAAATAGTTACAATCAACAAAGAAACGCGTTCAAATGACGGTGTTCATGAACAGTTTGATTACACTGTATAATGGAAAGAAACCAAAAACACTCTAAGAATGTACTTCTAACTTCTCATCCGGGAACGGAAACAGCACACTATAATTAAAAACCCGTCAAGTTTGACGGGTTATTGCTAGTAATTTAATAATTTAGTAAAACTCAAAAATGCAACATTATAAATGTGACAAGTCAGAGAGTTATAATTAAATAATCATTTATTTATTTACATCTATCTGTTTGGTGTTTCTTGTGCAATGATTGGATGATGAAATGAATGAATGAATACAATTTTAATTACAAATGTACTTGAGTTCACTCAATAATCAATTTAAGAAGTTCTTTCTGGAATCTCCAGAATACATAAAATGTTGAATCAACTGTCATTTATTATTAAAGTTAAATCTTGTCTCTCCTAGTATAGTAGAACTGTTTTTCTTATCCCTACACTAGTCACTTTGATTTTGACACCTCACGTGGAATTTTCCACGTAAATTACTTATCATGTAAATTGTGTGGCTGTCTTCTGGGATTGTACACAGCAGTGTCACTTGAAAGTCTTTCACTAGACCACCAAGCACTGATGGGGCCTAGGATGCGAGTCAAGATGATAATATCTGATGCTCCTGTGTCTCTCCAGGAATGCACTTATTGATCTAGTGTTCAAGACCTTGTGTGTAGTATGACACGTATGAACCCTCTGAGGATAGATGAAAACACAGAATAGACTAGATTTAGTGATGCAGAACTGCTCGGCCAACAGATCGTAAATTTTTAACCTTGACGAGCATGTCTCTTTCACTCTGTCTATCTGCTTCTGCTGTGTGTGTGTAAAGTTTAAACTTTCCGCTGTTAGCCTTTTATACATGCCCCACGGATGTCTCGGAGAACAATCTGGGTCTCCGGTTTCATACTGTGTAATATTTGCAGACTTTGAGCAAGGGTGTGTTAGTTAGGTCCAGAAATCATCGTCGTTCTGCTCAACCTTGGCATCTTCCATCTTCATCTATATATCCTTTTACTGGGCTGATCTTAAGCTTCTTTTGCATCTATGATTTTCCATAGTTCGTTTTGTCTATGAATTTTAGCAAACTTTGAAAGACCATTTGAACACTATCTTCTAACATGCTGGCACAATTTACCTCGCATATCTCCGAAAGTAAAGCACATAGCAACGTTTCTTATAGAAGATAATAATATGGCCTTCTCCTTCATAGAATGCAATAAATTCCATTACTTTTCCTCCTTCACTCTGTTTGAAAATTATATAAATCCATGGTATCGTTTACACAAAATTTCCTCTGCTGTTACTCCATTTACAATTCTGTACTACACACAAGCAAGAGGGTGTGTGGTTTTGATTGGACGATATTTGTACTCTATGATGATTATTAGGCAAGTGGGTCAACTTGCTACATCCAGACCCCTGAACACATTCTCCAAAACTGCCCAACCCATGATGACCCACGATGTCTAATCTGGCCAGGGGGTGTATGTCGTGCTTAGATAGGTTTTAAATATATGTATGGTCCCACCTGAGTATAGGAGATGGCGATAGTACGTGAGAAGTAAAGGTGTAAGAAATAGAGTTTCACAAGTGAATAGTTTAAGGAGAAGATGTGTCTCTGGACTGAGTAGTTTCTCTAGTCCAGCCTATCTATACGACTATAATTTAGTATAAGACAATCTTGCACCTCCCTATATTAAGAAATATAAGTTACACTAACCACACACACACACACACACACACACACAGCTATGTGACAACAAGACACACAAACGTGAAAACTATGGTAATTTTTGGGTATGGGTCTGACCAACACACAAAGTTTAGTTCTTTTGTTGTTTATTATCATTAAACTCTACAACATCGAATATCTAAGAGAAAAATCAAATACATTAGAATTACATATATAGAAAAATGACAGAATAGCCGTGCCCTCCCCTCATTGAGAAGATAAGAACCCAACAAGTTAATAACCCCAAAGGTTTAAAAGTTTAGCATTAGGTTACAGTATAGACAGTAAAGAAAAAAAGAGTTCCTAATACGTGCTGCTCCGTAAAGTAAACAATTTTTAAGCAAAATAACTAGTTTCGAGTTTGGTACAAGCTACCGTAACAAGAAAATATTCAATCTCTCTCTCTCTCTGACATACGTGGCCACGCTCTTGCTCCTTACCAAATTTTGGTGATATTTCCTGGAAAATACAGTTATCTTGAATATATTTATCGATATAAACAATGTCAGTGTTCAGTGCCAAATTTGGCCCCAGTCCAGCCTTGACGATAACTTTATAAGGTGGACGCCAAGTTTTTGTGATGCAATCCTGGATCAATAATGTCACCTCGAATAGTTAATGATATAAAAAATCGAGATCTGGTGTTCACAGCAAAGAATGGAAAAAAACATACTTCTGGTAGTTGGACACAGCTAGTTGCTAAAAATTGTTACTGATGATGGTAATTGATTGGTTGCTAAATCCTATCGGCTGGCTCTGTGGTGAGTGCCGATTTTGAAACAGCGCAACTTTCTGAATAAATCCGGTGCTGCGTCTGTCAAAAGTTAGATGTTGGTATTATTTCATATACCATTCCCGTGGGCTGATAAATTGGAAAATCAAAATCTGGGAATTGATAGTCCAGTTAAACTTAATAGATAACAGTTTTATTTGTCTTTTAGCCAGTCCTGTTCACAACATGGACTTGGGACTCGTAAGCCACGAAGAAGACAGCATAAACCCAATCAGTAACTGGAGACAATAATAAAGAAAAAACCGCTGGCTGCTCTGTCAGGTCTGCGAGAAATAAACAAGACATGAAAAAGAAATGCAACTATTCTATAAGTATACGGACGGGGACGAGACGATCTCTTTCCCTCTCCGGCAGTCCCGCTTGAAGTTAAAAGGCACACGGTGACTTTATTTACAACTATACGGTCAGCTTTTTGAACGTGCTGCGCTTTCAGGTTCGGACCTAGGTATGCACATTCCCGCCCCTCTGCGCGCGCGTTAACGATCAGCTCACACTGTCAACTATTGTTTAATTACCCCTACGCGCACTTACAAATATCGTCTGTCGTTAATAGTTTTTTTTTATTGTCCGCGCCTGTTAGTTTAGTCATAAGGTATAAACAATAGTCACTTACTAAATTACACAAATGAAATAAACGTGAATTCTATTCCGTCAATTATCCGTCGCGCCTAGTGTATTAATTAGTCCACTAAACCGTCTTCAGGTGAGAGAAGCGGGTGATAAAATTATCATTATAACTGCACCTCTGGCAAAGAAAAATCGTTGTTTATTTCGCTAGTTGTAACGCTAGAAATCACAGTGAATTATAATAGTAAACTTAACACATTAAATCACGTAAATGCTAATTTCTATTACCACAAATCAGAAATGAAACAATCCCCACGAAATGCTATTAACACACTCCCACAATGGTTCTAGAATAACGAGCTTAGATTATCCAAAATTCTGAGCGACAACTGATCAGTGAGTTTAAGAAACCGCTGTTTATATATATTCATTGGATCTCTGATCCCTAATGGTGTTAATTTCGCATTAACGTGCGAACTATCAGAATTGAGAAACTGTGGACCAGATGAAAAGTCATCTGAGCCCGCCACCGTTTTTCTCGTCGAGCGCTGCTTGGCCGACATCAAAGGAAACCTCGTCCCGATAACGGGGTTTCTTTCAAAATCGCTCGCGTCTCGAGATGAAATGCTAATCAGCGTCAGAGATTTCTCTGTATCTGAAGATTAAAAGGGTAAGTGTTTATCCCACGTGCGATCTGCCCGATGTCCGATGATTGACAGATCAGCTCGCGTGAGAAACTTAGGTAAACAAATCAGAGCTCGCTGCCTGTTATGCTGGCAGATCGCGGAAGTTGGTAATATGTCTGTTTGTTTACATCTCAAGAAAAAGAGGCGTGGATTAAAAAATGAGTTATAGCAATGTGTTAATGCATGGCTTGCTAGCGAATTATAAAACGACGCCGAGGTCACGAAAGGCTGTCGGATACAGTGGCTATATTTCCATTATAAATCACAGTGCTGAGCTCAAGCAGAAGCTATGGGGCTGCCGTACTGACCTGGGAAAGACTTTGGACTTCGTCCTGGCGACAGACCTGCAGATTTAGCTTGACAACAAACTGAAGGTAGATAATAATAACATGCTCGAAAATAAGTCGACTCTTTCTTCTAACATGGCTAATGAGCTTCATATGCGCACTGACCTCTTGGAAGACATTTTCATTATTTTTTTATAACGTTCCGCGATATTTTTAACGCTCACATCTCTGTGGTTCTACTGCTTTTCCTTCTTGTTTACTAATGTGATGTGGCACTGTAATTCTGACTTTCAACCGGCCCGATCCTGTTCTTTTATTTTGAATTTTCACCAGTTTTATTTTCTTCTGATCACGCGATTTTCCGTTGTTTACGGAAATCGCTATTTTCGGGCCCGCTTTTCCACCATTTTATTTCTTCTCATGTGAATATATATCGTGGTTGGTATTTTTTTTGAGTAGATAAATTAAAGGGGTTCGTTTATGATGGTAGGTTTATTTTATTCTAGCATCAGTTTTACTTTCTTCTGATTTTTCGCGATTCCCGTAAAGTTCGTTGTTTACGGAAATAATCGCCATTTCCGGCACGCGATATGACGAGGCCGGAAGCACGCGGGGTTTGCATGGGTTGATAGTACTAATTTTTCTAGCGCTCCCATTGGTCCGGGATTTGCGTAGGAAGGGAAATCCGCGTGGGCGGTTGCTCTTGTATATATGGGACAGAAAACGGGGATTCGGTCTCCACTGTGGGAAAAACCAGCGATGAATTGGTATGTAAGATTTTATCGTATTATCGTTTTATTCATTAGAGGGTTCTTTGAGAAATTCGCCCTTAGGTAAAGATTAACTTTTCAGTTTTAAAATAAACGATAGCGCCATTAATTACTATTTTTGAAGAACGACGTATTGCAACAGTGTTTATTACAAATAAGGGAGGGAAACCCGAGGCCTGTAAACAGTAAATTAATATGAAATTAATATTTGTTTCATATTAATTTCATATTAATTTACTGTTTACAGGCCTCGGGTTTCCCTCCCTTATTTGTAATAAATGTTTGTACAATACCAAACCTACCCACTATCCTGTTCTCACTGTTCTAGTCTACTATCATTTACTGGACACAGTATTAAGGTCCTAAGGGTCTTGTTGGATTCGGCCTATACTGTTTGATAGAAATACAACAGAAGTGATTGCGTCATTAATAGGCTGAACTGCCCATGGAGGACTTCTGGTGTCGTGTATTGTGGTTCGCACTATTGACCTGCCATTGAAACATCATTTTTTGATGATGCGTAGATGGCAGAGCGGATAGTGTGATTCGCTTGCATGGCTAGGCGGGGTTGTCGCACGGAAGGTCCAGTGTTCAAATCCTGGGTAAGCCACTCATGTCTGTTGTTTTTCTGTTGTCTGGTGTTCTACTTCTTTATTTCCTGCGAGTGCCTGATAACATACCTTTATATTTGTTTCATATTAATTTCATATTAATTTACTGTTTACAGGCCTCGGGTTTCCCTCCCTTATTTGTAATAAATGTTTGTACAATACCAAACCTACCCACTATCCTGTTCTCACTGTTCTAGTCTACTATCATTTACTGGACACAGTATTAAGGTCCTAAGGGTCTTGTTGGATTCGGCCTATACTGTTTGATAGAAATACAACAGAAGTGATTGCGTCATTAATAGGCTGAACTGCCCATGGAGGACTTCTGGTGTCGTGTATTGTGGTTCGCACTATTGACCTGCCATTGAAACATCATTTTTTGATGATGCGTAGATGGCAGAGCGGATAGTGTGATTCGCTTGCATGGCTAGGCGGGGTTGTCGCACGGAAGGTCCAGTGTTCAAATCCTGGGTAAGCCACTCATGTCTGTTGTTTTTCTGTTGTCTGGTGTTCTACTTCTTTATTTCCTGCGAGTGCCTGATAACATACCTTTATATTTGTTTCATATTAATTTCATATTAATTTAATGCAACAGTGTGCTTATTCTTTCTATGATTTTGGCAATAGATAGGAGTGTGTGAAGTTGTGAGAAACACGGGTGCCATATTTGTAGGATGTTATGTAAAACCACCATTTATTCCTGTATATTTTCTAATGTAAATTTATGGGGAAATCCCTGGTGTGTTCGTTAATGTTTCTGAGCCTTAAAAATGTGAGAAATATTGTCAGAGGGTTCAGAATTACGTTGTAAATGAATTATACTGCTTAGGGGAGGAAACTATTCCTATAGCGAGATTTAATTTAATAAGAGTAAGCCGGGGAAACTCCTGTGTTAATGGGTAAAAGGATTTCCCTATTTTTGTCAAGTTTGAACACGTGATCGGCCATGCGTAACGGCCATGTAACATGTCAGACGGGTCTGGGCTATTGTTTGTTTTACCTGGCAGATTTTAGTAGAAGGAGGGGGGATGAAGAGGCCACGTGGGATAGTGGTATTTTATGTATTGTGAGAAGAACGAGAGAAGGAGTGTGATTGTAGTGCCACGTGGGATAGTATTATGTATTGTTGTGAAGAACGAGAGAAAGGGGAGAAGAAGTGAGAATGAAGAGACACGTGTATAGAATTATTTTATGTATCGTATATGTTAGAGATAAGCGATTTTAGAGTGGGTGTACATGAGTCGCTGTTTCTTTTAATTTCAGCGAGTCACGGCGGAAACAGTGGGGAGCATAATTTTGTCAAATAAAATTATCCACGGCAAAAGACATATCTCAGGGTCAGTGTACTCGAGTATCGTCAGGAGCAAAAGAAAATTACCCTATGGTCTCTGGCAGTGAAGTCCCTATGCTTCAGCTGGACCGAGGTTTATTTATCAGACAGCCGAGAGCATCGCTATTATAGTCTCTAGCAACGGCAGGTGGCCGGGAGACTAGTTTCATTTTGTACAGCCTGAAATCAAGGCTGTGGTTTTTTCCTCTAACTCCGGAGCGGGTTAAAAGAGGGAAGCTATTCAGCAGCAGAAAAGTTTTGTCTACAGTTAATCAAGTCCCTCATGCTTGATATCCGAACATCGTCATCACCAAAATCAGGAACAGGTGACAGGGTTACCATACCTAGGTCCTGATAGAAATCAAGAGAAGAGCGTAACGGAGATGCCGCATCATCAGCCCTCGAGTGTTAGAGAGACACTGAGATCAAGAGAGAAAGATAGAGAAGGAGGGAAAAAATAGACAGGACCAGTAGGGTCTGTTCAGTATCCATTGGACGGATAGACACTGAGTCTGCGTTCGAAAAACCAATTCTATTAATTGTAGCATTTATCGGCGCCTATCGCCTAACTAGTAGAAAGCCGTGTAGCCGTTCATTGAGGAAGAGTCACCAGGACTGAGACAGTATAAAATTTATTAGTGTGTTAGAGAGTGGAGGCTAAAAGTTGACAGCCCCACCAAATTAGATTTGGTTTAAAGCACTAACCATTTTTATTGTTCCTCAGCAGGGTGACAGGAAGAGTGAATGTGATTGAGGTTTTTTTTTGTTGAGTGTCTCTGAATTTAATTGTTACCTTGGTTTTTCCAGGCCGTGCAACAGTGCACGCTATTGACTGACTTGATGACGTATGATGCCATTTTATGTTTTCTTGTATGTAAATAAATATATACATATATTATTTACTGGATCAGCTTCTATTCTTTACTATACTTACTCTATGTTGTCTGTATAGTGGTGTTTGTGGTCGTAATTATACACCTTATCTCCTTGTGTTTCAAGGCAGTCAGAGGTGGGGAGACTATAGCCATTTTTTTTAGTCACGAAGCGGCAGGGGGAGATTCACATCCTGGGTCTATCTCTTGAGCCAATAGTCTCACCTGTCCACAGGCATGTCATTTTCCATCTAAATTCTATCTTCTCAGACTTTCTCATACTAGGGTCTTGCTTTCATTCAGGCACACTCTATAAACTTAAAACCACTTCGTGACAAGTGGGCGGCAATCGTCCGGTGGATCATTCTGTTGAGATCAATTCTGTGATCTACATTCTTAGATTGTCTCTATAGAAAGTTTCTGAGAATAGATTTTCTTTAAATATCCCCTAGACGTTGAGCTATTAGAACTGATCCAGTTTTAAGTTTTTCCACAGGTTACAGTCTAGTAGATTTTTGGAACAGCGGTTATAGAGGTAGCATTTTATATTACGTAACAGGTTGTTCCTTCTCTTTTCCTTTTTCTGTCATTTTCTGTATTTGTGAACTTACAGCAGTTTACAGGTAAGATGGCGGATATGGCCAAGTTACGAGCTGCCTGGCGTGAATCTGCTCAGGATATGGGAATGGACAAGGAGGAGACTAAGGCCTACCTGATAAGGGAAAATGATAGGCATATTCAGCGAGAGAAAGAGAAGGAGGACAGGGCAGCCGCCGCAGAAATTGAGGAAAGGCAGAGGGCCGCGGAAGCAGCGGAGAGGCAGGCCGAGATGGAACTTCGGAAATTGAAAGCCCAGGAGAAGGAGAGACAGGCTGAGATGGAACTTCGGAAAATGGAAGCCCAGGAGAAGGAGAAGGCAGCAGAGAGACAGCATGAACTTGCCCTGCGTTCTCTGGAACTGCAGTACCGAGCTTCGGAGGGCAGTTCAGCTAATGGAGATTCACCCGGAGCAGGAGCAACAGACACCTCAGGAAACGGAGGACCCCGGATGGCAGCCATGAGCTTCCCATTTGACTCGTTCCCTAATGGGAATGAAAAGATTGACGTGTTTTTAGAAAAATTTCAACGGATGGCAAAGGCATACGGGTTGGATGAGAGTCTTTGGTGCCTGAAATTATCGCAATCTTTGAAAGGTCATGCGTATGAAGTCTACAGCAAGATGCTCCTAGATGACCAGAACAACTTTGAGGCACTGCGAAACGCTTTATTGCAAAGATTTCAGTGGACTCCACGTAAATGCCAAACCATGTTCAGGGAGAGCAGGCCAGAGAAGGGAGAGAGTTTCGTACAGTTTGCAGAGCGGGTGAGAAATTACCTAACCCGGTGGAGGGAACTGTCAGGACTGGCGAAGACTTTTGAAGGGTTGGAGGAGTTAGTTCTGTGTGAACAAGTTAAGGCAAACATGTCCCCCGACTTGAGGCGGTATCTGGCAGAGCAGGGTGCCCAGCAACTTGATCAGATTATCGTGTTCGCCGAAAGGTACCAGACAGCACAGGCCGAAGTACTGAGACAGAAACGGAAAAACCCAGACCTGCCAGCCCCAGACAAAGGAGCTTCGTCATCGCAGTCGGTTACTTCACCAGCTCATCAGCAACCAGGACCTTCTCGCAAGGAGCCTCATTCTGGTTATAACTTGCGCCCCCAGCAGCATAACAGAGCACCGACAACAACCTCTCAGGAACTTGCTAGGAACAGAGGAGATAATGAGAGGTATTGTCAGAATTGTAGAACCACTTCCCACTGGACATCCCGGTGTATGAACAAACCCCCAGCTTACCATGCAGCTTGTTTAAGACCGGTGAGATGGACTAAAGGGAATAAATGGGAACCAGTCCAGGCAGAGAAGTTGTTCTCTAACAGTGGACCAGCCGTAGTGAATGGGACAGCCACTACGTGTTTGTTTGACAGCGGGCTTACTTACCCCAGTATCATCGCTCGTCATTTGGTGAAACCAGGGCAGTGGACCGGAGAAATAGTTGAGATTGGTGGCGTTTTGAGAAGAGGTATCTCACAGCGTCTGCCCGTAGCCAATATTGAGGTGAAATGCAAGTTTGTGTCTGGCACCATCAAGGCAGCTGTAATGGCACAGCCAGCACATGATTTCATCCTGGGAAGCCCTTACTTAGTTTTGGGGAACCCAACCACACCGATCCTTGCTAACGCAAGGGGGCCTACTGCAGGCCAGAGAAGTGAAAGGGGAAAGCCCCAAATTCACGGAGCCCCACGGGAGCTCAAACATCCTCGTCTTGCAATGAGGAGGAGAGACGCCTCTAAAGACAGTGGAATGTTATTTACAGAGGCGTATTCGCCTGTCAGCCCTGTTCAGCCTAAAGGTAAAACAGTGGTGACGCCTCTTACTTCGGAAGTATCTTCTTTGTCGTCGGGAATTAGGCCCCCGATGGTATTACATCTCTCAAGGGAGGGAAATACTGACAAGAAGGAACATGCGCACGGTTCGTCAGTCAACCGCAAACAGTTACGCCCTGTTACGGCGATGTCTGGCCAAGCCAGTCAGACTGTTTCAAAACACTGGGAGGTCGCACCATCTGGTAATCATTATTTACCACGCGCCGCCAGGAAAATTCGTGGGCGAAGGAAACACATGAGAGGCAGGAGGAAGGGCGACCACTCAGGGTGCAGTCGCCAGGAGAAAACCCCCTGGCGTGACCCTCACGATCCAGGGCTTGCCAAGGTTCTCAAGGATATGGACCTGTATGACAATCCTAATTATGATAGTGATTAGATCGGGATGTAGATCTAGATACGGGCCAGCATGAATTCCAGAGATTTCAGTGATTTAGCACGGTTCCCGTACTTGAAAGGGGGGACTTATGTGATGTGGCACTGTAATTCTGACTTTCAACCGGCCCGATCCTGTTCTTTTATTTTGAATTTTCACCAGTTTTATTTTCTTCTGATCACGCGATTTTCCGTTGTTTACGGAAATCGCTATTTTCGGGCCCGCTTTTCCACCATTTTATTTCTTCTCATGTGAATATATATCGTGGTTGGTATTTTCTTTGAGTAGATAAATTAAAGGGGTTCGTTTATGATGGTAGGTTTATTTTATTCTAGCATCAGTTTTACTTTCTTCTGATTTTTTGCGATTCCCGTAAAGTTCGTTGTTTACGGAAATAATCGCCATTTCCGGCACGCGATATGACGAGGCCGGAAGCACGCGGAGTTTGCGTGGGTTGATAGTACTAATTTTTCTAGCGCTCCCATTGGTCCGGGATTTGCGTAGGAAGGGAAATCCGCGTGGGCGGTTGCTCTTGTATATATGGGACAGAAAACGGGGATTCGGTCTCTATGAAAAAAATAAGTGCCAGCCGTCAGACTACGTAATTTATCGTTCTCCACTGTGGTAAAAACCAGCGATGAATTGGTATGTAAGATTTTATCGTATTATCGTTTTATTCATTAGAGGGTTCTTTGAGAAATTCGCCCTTAGGTAAAGATTAACTTTTCAGTTTTAAAATAAACGATAGCGCCATTAATTACTATTTTTGAAGAACGACGTAATGCAACAGTGTTTATTACAAATAAGGGAGGGAAACCCGAGGCCTGTAAACAGTAAATTAATATGAAATTAATATGAAACAAATATAAAGGTATGTTATCAGGCACTCGCAGGAAATAAAGAAGTAGAACACCAGACAACAGAAAAAACAACAGACATGAGTGGCTTACCCAGGATTTGAACACTGGACCTTCCGTGCGACAACCCCGCCTAGCCATGCAAGCGAATCACACTATCCGCTCTGCCATCTACGCATCATCAAAAAATGATGTTTCAATGGCAGGTCAATAGTGCGAACCACAATACACGACACCAGACGTCCTCCATGGGCAGTTCAGCCTATTAATGACGCAATCACTTCTGTTGTATTTCTATCAAACAGTATAGGCCGAATCCAACAAGACCCTTAGGACCTTAATACTGTGTCCAGTAAATGATAGTAGACTAGAACAGTGAGAACAGGATAATGGGTAGGTTTGGTATTGTACAAACATTTATTACAAATAAGGGAGGGAAACCCGAGGCCTGTAAACAGTAAATTAATATGAAATTAATATGAAACAAATATAAAGGTATGTTATCAGGCACTCGCAGGAAATAAAGAAGTAGAACACCAGACAACAGAAAAACAACAGACATGAGTGGCTTACCCAGGATTTGAACACTGGACCTTCCGTGCGACAACCCCGCCTAGCCATGCAAGCGAATCACACTATCCGCTCTGCCATCTACGCATCATCAAAAAATGATGTTTCAATGGCAGGTCAATAGTGCGAACCACAATACACGACACCAGAAGTCCTCCATGGGCAGTTCAGCCTATTAATGATGCAATCACTTCTGTTGTATTTCTATCAAACAGTATAGGCCGAATCCAACAAGACCCTTAGGACCTTAATACTGTGTCCAGTAAATGATAGTAGACTAGAACAGTGAGAACAGGATAGTGGGTAGGTTTGGTATTGTACAAACATTTATTACAAATAAGGGAGGGAAACCCGAGGCCTGTAAACAGTAAATTAATATGATGTTTCAATGGCAGGTCAATAGTGCGAACCACAATACACGACACCAGAAGTCCTCCATGGGCAGTTCAGCCTATTAATGACGCAATCACTTCTGTTGTATTTCTATCAAGCAGTATAGGCCGAATCCAACAAGACTCTTAGGACCTTAATACTGTGTCCAGTAAATGATAGTAGACTAGAACAGTGAGAACAGGATAGTGGGTAGGTTTGGTATTGTACAAACATTTATTACAAATAAGGGAGGGAAACCTGAGGCCTGTAAACAGTAAATTAATATGAAATTAATATTTGTTTCATATTAATTTCATATTAATTTACTGTTTACAGGCCTCGGGTTTCCCTCCCTTATTTGTAATAAATGTTTGTACAATACCAAACCTACCCACTATCCTGTTCTCACTGTTCTAGTCTACTATCATTTACTGGACACAGTATTAAGGTCCTAAGGGTCTTGTTGGATTCGGCCTATACTGTTTGATAGAAATACAACAGAAGTGATTGCGTCATTAATAGGCTGAACTGCCCATGGAGGACTTCTGGTGTCGTGTATTGTGGTTCGCACTATTGACCTGCCATTGAAACATCATTTTTTGATGATGCGTAGATGGCAGAGCGGATAGTGTGATTCGCTTGCATGGCTAGGCGGGGTTGTCGCACGGAAGGTCCAGTGTTCAAATCCTGGGTAAGCCACTCATGTCTGTTGTTTTTCTGTTGTCTGGTGTTCTACTTCTTTATTTCCTGCGAGTGCCTGATAACATACCTTTATATTTGTTTCATATTAATTTCATATTAATTTACTGTTTACAGGCCTCGGGTTTCCCTCCCTTATTTGTAATAAATGTTTGTACAATACCAAACCTACCCACTATCCTGTTCTCACTGTTCTAGTCTACTATCATTTACTGGACACAGTATTAAGGTCCTAAGGGTCTTGTTGGATTCGGCCTATACTGTTTGATAGAAATACAACAGAAGTGATTGCGTCATTAATAGGCTGAACTGCCCATGGAGGACTTCTGGTGTCGTGTATTGTGGTTCGCACTATTGACCTGCCATTGAAACATCATTTTTTGATGATGCGTAGATGGCAGAGCGGATAGTGTGATTCGCTTGCATGGCTAGGCGGGGTTGTCGCACGGAAGGTCCAGTGTTCAAATCCTGGGTAAGCCACTCATGTCTGTTGTTTTTCTGTTGTCTGGTGTTCTACTTCTTTATTTCCTGCGAGTGCCTGATAACATACCTTTATATTTGTTTCATATTAATTTACTGTTTACAGGCCTCGGGTTTTCCTCCCTTATTTGTAATAAATGTTTGTACAATACCAAACCTACCCACTATCCTGTTCTCACTGTTCTAGTCTACTATCATTTACTGGACACAGTATTAAGGTCCTAAGGGTCTTGTTGGATTCGGCCTATACTGTTTGATAGAAATACAACAGAAGTGATTGCGTCATTAATAGGCTGAACTGCCCATGGAGGACTTCTGGTGTCGTGTATTGTGGTTCGCACTATTGACCTGCCATTGAAACATCATTTTTTGATGATGCGTAGATGGCAGAGCGGATAGTGTGATTCGCTTGCATGGCTAGGCGGGGTTGTCGCACGGAAGGTCCAGTGTTCAAATCCTGGGTAAGCCACTCATGTCTGTTGTTTTTCTGTTGTCTGGTGTTCTACTTCTTTATTTCCTGCGAGTGCCTGATAACATACCTTTATATTTGTTTCATATTAATTTCATATTAATTTAATGCAACAGTGTGCTTATTCTTTCTATGATTTTGGCAATAGATAGGAGTGTGTGAAGTTGTGAGAAACACGGGTGCCATATTTGTAGGATGTTATGTAAAACCACCATTTATTCCTGTATATTTTCTAATGTAAATTTATGGGGAAATCCCTGGTGTGTTCGTTAATGTTTCTGAGCCTTAAAAATGTGAGAAATATTGTCAGAGGGTTCAGATTTACGTTGTAAATGAATTATACTGCTTAGGGGAGGAAACTATTCCTATAGCGAGATTTAATTTAATAAGAGTAAGCCGGGGAAACTCCTGTGTTAATGGGTAAAAGGATTTCCCTATTTTTGTCAAGTTTGAACACGTGATCGGCCATGCGTAACGGCCATGTAACATGTCAGACGGGTCTGGGCTATTGTTTGTTTTACCTGGCAGATTTTAGTAGAAGGAGGGGGGATGAAGAGGCCACGTGGGATAGTGGTATTTTATGTATTGTGAGAAGAACGAGAGAAGGAGTGTGATTTTAGTGCCACGTGGGATAGTATTATGTATTGTTGTGAAGAACGAGAGAAAGGGGAGAAGAAGTGAGAATGAAGAGACACGTGTATAGAATTAAGCGATTTTAGAGTGGGTGTACATGAGTCGCTGTTTCTTTTAATTTCAGCGAGTCACGGCGGAAACAGTGGGGAGCATAATTTTGTCAAATAAAATTATCCACGGCAAAAGACATATCTCAGGGTCAGTGTACTCGAGTATCGTCAGGAGCAAAAGAAAATTACCCTATGGTCTCTGGCAGTGAAGTCCCTATGCTTCAGCTGGACCGAGGTTTATTTATCAGACAGCCGAGAGCATCGCTATTATAGTCTCTAGCAACGGCAGGTGGCCGGGAGACTAGTTTCATTTTGTACAGCCTGAAATCAAGGCTGTGGTTTTTTCCTCTAACTCCGGAGCGGGTTAAAAGAGGGAAGCTATTCAGCAGCAGAAAAGTTTTGTCTACAGTTAATCAAGTCCCTCATGCTTGATATCCGAACATCGTCATCACCAAAATCAGGAACAGGTGACAGGGTTACCATACCTAGATCCTGATAGAAATCAAGAGAAGAGCGTAACGGAGATGCCGCATCATCAGCCCTCGAGTGTTAGAGAGACACTGAGATCAAGAGAGAAAGATAGAGAAGGAGGGAGAAAATAGACAGGACCAGTAGGGTCTGTTCAGTATCCATTGGACGGATAGACACTGAGTCTGCGTTCGAAAAACCAAGTCTATTAATTGTAGCATTTCTTGTGGTGTAGTTATCGGCGCCTATCGCCTAACTAGTAGAAAGCCGTGTAGCCGTTCATTGAGGAAGAGTCACCAGGACTGAGACAGTATAAAATTTATTAGTGTTAGAGAGTGGAGGCTAAAAGTTGACAGCCCCACCAAATTAGATTTGGTTTAAAGCACTAACCATTTTTATTGTTCCTCAGCAGGGTGACAGGAAGAGTGAATGTGATTGAGGTTTTTTTTTGTTGAGTGTCTCTCAATTTAATTGTTACCTTGGTTTTTCCAGGCCGTGCAACAGTGCACGCTATTGACTGACTTGATGACGTATGATGCCATTTTATGTTTTCTTGTATGTAAATAAATATATACATATATTATTTACTGGATCAGCTTCTATTCTTTACTATACTTACTCTATGTTGTCTGTATAGTGGTGTTTGTGGTCGTAATTATACACCTTATCTCCTTGTGTTTCAAGGCAGTCAGAGGTGGGGAGACTATAGCCATTTTTTTAGTCACGAAGCGGCAGGGGGAGATTCACATCCTGGGTCTATCTCTTGAGCCAATAGTCTCACCTGTCCACAGGCATGTCATTTTCCATCTAAATTCTATCTTCTCAGACTTTCTCATACTAGGGTCTTGCTTTCATTCAGGCACACTCTATAAACTTAAAACCACTTCGTGACAACTAACTGTCCTTGACTCACTCCCGTAAGACAAGATTGGTTCTGTATAACACCGTAGAACTCATGTTCTCACAACAATTGACAAAGAGTTGTTGCATACAACACTTTTTATTATATCGACTGCTGCTTTTGCCTTGGCTATTCCAATCTACACCTCCCAAGATGCATCTCCCATCCCATAATAATATTAGTGTGCCTAGGTATTTGAATCTATCCTTCTTCGTTTTTGGTACTTTACCACTGACTGACAAAGCAATCAGTGACCATCACTCCAGGTGGCGTCTTGTAAGGCAGCAATAAATTGTCTCAACTTTGCTCGGTCGGCAGCAATCCATCGTGTGGTACCCCAACTCTGGTTCATGCTTTGCATCTCTGCCTCTACAGTTCTCCGCCAGGTAGCTTTTGGCCGGCCTCGCTTTCGCTTTCCTTCTGGAGTCCATATCATGGCAGTTCTGATGATGGTGTCAGGGTCTTATCTGAGGATATGACTAACCCAAGTCCAGCGTCTACCAGCTATGGTGGTGCGCGTGTCTTTTGGTGGCTCCGAGTTAGCAGTTTTTGGTTGTTGATGGTGTTCGGCCAGAAAATTCGAAGAATTTTCCTTAGGCAGGTTGTGTGGAAAAGACGACAGTTTGGACATTCCTTTTCTGTTACTCTCCTGCCTTCTATCGCAGCTCCAGTATATTTTTAATTTACTGTTTGTACTGTACTGGTATATTGGTGAATAGCCATAAGAAACATGTTCCGACCAACATTACGTTAAATGGGCAAAAGTTAGAAGAAGTGAACACCTTTAAATACCTGGGGTCCACTATATGTAGTGATGTATAGCTCTGTTTAGAGTGTATTGAGTAAATTGACTGGGACAAATATGCAGTACATTTAAAATGATTAAATCGAAGTTAAATTTCTATAATTACAAATAACAAATGTAATAATCATTTAAGTTTAAAAGGTTTTAGGAAATTTGAATAATGATTTAACAGAAAGTTGTCATCGCTGTTGTGATGGAATGAAAGTTTATAAAGGAGTTCACGTGGCAGCTTTAATGTTTAACTTATCTACCAATGGTAGGTTCTGCTCCCGCTGATGGTTTGGTTCTTGGTAGACTGATCACTGATCACGCTCGTCGCTGGTCAATGATGTAGGACGTAGGACGTTCCCAGAAGTCTACAAAGTGGGTCCCTCGTCTTAAAGCTTAGGCCACTGTTCCCTACGCTTCCCTCGATGAAAATTAAACTTAATCTTTCGAGAGAAAACTTTCTTTACATTTAAATTGAATAGCTTTATCTTTATTTTACATTTAAATGAAAAAGTTAAGAGTACAGATAGAATATTTTTACATTTACATCTCCCCTGATTGAAACGTGTTCACAATATAAATTGAATATGTTTTTATTTATATCTACACTTGCTGAAAAGTTTGAAACTTTCATTAATTTTAAAGTGAATATGTTTACATAGACATTTACACTGGTTTGAAAATGTAAATATTATACTTAGAATGTACATAATTGGTTTCATCTTTCCCTCCATGCTCTATATGGAACTTGGGACTACTTAGGCTTTTAGTTCACTTTAAGAAACTAGCGATAAAGTAGTCACCAGCCCTTGCAGTGATTGTTCATGAAATCATCATTCTACACGCTGAGGTTGTCAGCCTCAAATAACTTAGACATCCACTAGCAATTTTCACATATTAATATTCACATGGCAATATATACATATTAGTTCACATGTTAGTAATGAAAAATATAAAATGTGAAAAGTACAACTTACGCCAATCCTGGCTTACAGACTTTTTGCTCAGATGAATAAAGGCACTTGACTATGCCTCTTTCACGTGGTCTTGGGGGTTGTTACTTTTAATATTAATTCCCACTATGACTCCGTGTGTTTCATTTTCCTTAGATTCCGGTTCCTTATTAAAATGGTAGAGTTTTCCTTGGCTGTGTAAGTCTTTCCAAAATACTCCAATAAAAGTCCTGCCTGATAAATGGAATTCTGAATTCTAACTTCTGGCAGTCTAGTTATGTCGTATTTGGCAAGCGATTTCTCACAGTGAACTAGACTTGCAACAATTGTCAGATTATATTGCAAGTCTGCCCATACATTTGGTTTGTTACGATGCTAAGAAAGCACCAATCGTTTTCAAACATGCGTGTGGGGAAATTCAAATATTCCTACATGGAATCATTTCTGTGTATATGCAGAGGTCACCTCTCCCATATATGGTAGTAAAACATACGATTGCCTGCCCTGCAAACTCACCAACACATCTGTAAACTCGTACAACGATGTATTTCAGATGTAACAACTTATTACCTTCGTATAAAGTAATGTCTTCGTGATAGTCGGACAGGAAACGACTATGTCATTTATGTCTGTCCATAAGGTGTCTCACAGACTGAGTAATCTTGTTATCTCTCGCTTGAGCACGCAAAACCCGTCTCTTTACCACCTTGGCAACAGACGCACCCTTGCCTTATCAGCGCTTAAACAAATACGCTGGTGCGACCTTAGTGTTAATCAGTCGCGGCCAAGGTTTGGTACACGAGAATTACCAACATGACAGCCGTTTCAATATTCCATCACCTGTCTACTATCTCAGCAGGGATGGGCAGATAAAAGGAGTGTAAGAATGAAAGTACAAAATATCTACTACATAGCAGAGAAAGAAAAAAATTACTGACCATGGAAAATCACGTAAATAGTCAGTACAACAATTTAAAATGAGTACTGCCGGAGTGAAAGAGAGATCGAGAAGGGATCGCTCTAAATCCATCTCGTGACAGTCAGCCCCATGCAATTATTGCAGAAACTGAGGAATAACAGCGAACTTTATCTTTGCACAAACTGAAATAATACTATCTAAATTCATCCTTGCACAAATTGAGAGAATACTGATTGAAATCGTCATCACCATCATCATCATCATCCTTGAGCTCTCAAGCATAAGCCTTCAACAAACTTATGTCACGTTTTTCTGTCGCGTGTCATCAGCTCAAAGTCTGTCCATATCTTCATCATCCCTTTCATGTGTGACACCAGTTGTCTTCACTTCAAATATTTGGTCTCCTATATCTCTCTTAACCTCGAAATTCCAGAACGACGACTGTATTACAAAACTATCATCATGTGTCCTCAGTGTGTGTCCTATCCGCGGCCAGTGTCGTCTTCTCATCTCTAGTTCCACTGGAATTTGTCGGGTTCTTATCTTCAGTTCGGTATTTGTGATTCTGCCATACCAGTTCAGTTCTTCTATTTTACTCAAGCACCCATTTATGAAAGTATGTAGCATTTTGGTTGTTTTTATTGTTACGTATTCTCCGTGTTTCAGAGCCATACAATAGGACCGACTTGACAAAGTTGAAGATTCTTATTTTCATGTTGCACAAATTGAGGAAAAAACACAATGAAGCTTATCCTCGCACAGACCCCAATATTACTAATTATCTGTGAGAAACGTACTGTAACGAGCAATGAAGCAACCCGTCAGCTTTTAGGGAAAATACGGAAAACGCTCGTATTACACCATGAAAGCCAAATTGAACACTGAGTCAAAGAGCACGTAGAACTTTCAATTTTTCAAGGTGCATTGACCCCTGATTATAAGTCATGATAAGTTTCAGTTCAAAGATCCAATAAAGTTGAAATGGAATGAGAAGGAATAAAATGGCCAAGGGGAATTAATACTGTCATCAGGACATGCAGCAAAAAGAGCACTTAATAATTATTTCCCCTTATGTTTATTCTGGTTACTAGTTCGTAATAGAAGAAAAACTGATCTTTTCTTTAAGAGAACCAGCATTAATTTATTTTTATTTTTTTTTTTTGCGTACGCCCGCTATAGCTAGAGGCGAAATCTCATTTGATTTTTACGTGAGTATCCCTTTTTTTCTTGTACAGAGACAGGTGTCCCTCTCCATTCAGGCAGATACTCGCCGACCCAGCTCTAATGGGTACCTCCGAAACCAGCATTAATGAAAGTTTATTCGTTTATTTAACAAAGCGCCCTCTGAACTAAACATCCCAGAAGATTGACAGAGAGCGACAAAAGTGGCCCCTTCGAAAGAATAAAAGATCGCGGGTAATGCAGGCATTTCCATTTTGCGTTAAGTCGCGGGAAAACGAGCACAAATCCGAAAATGCAGACTTTGGACACCGAAAGGCTGTGTCTTAGCAGAAAGCAATTTAGATTTTGGATATGAAGTGAATGCAGAAACACGATGTGTGTTTTACGAGATTCCGGTATGATTCTTATTGAATATGAAGCACACTTAGGTATTTACTTATTCAGCAGGTTTGCCAGAAATATTTTAATAGATTAGGAACTTTTCAGAAACGTGTAATGCACAAAAAGTCGCGAGGAGAACGTTTTTGGATAAACGAGTTGTTCAGTTCATCGTCTGAAACAAGATGTGACAATCATTTATCACCTTTTTTATATTCATAATTTAGATGAGTGAGATCAAATGGAGAGCTCATCCAATCTAGAAAATGCCCGAGAAATTTTATCTTAAGATGGCCATGTCTGTTAAATGCCAAAGCAAGACAAATGGAGGAGTGTTTGAGAACTCTATAAAATACAGATTACGGAAACATGGCATTGAGTGCAATGAAAACAAGCAAATAAATTAATGTAATGAAAGAAACGTTACACATCATGTTTAGCAATGATGATATCAAACAAGGTTTATGGGCTCAAGCAGTTTGCCAATTTGTTAAGAGCAGATGGAAATTCTGGTGGAGAAAATCATACAAGAAATATTTCTTTATCATCATCAAAACCCTTTAGCTCCCCAAGGAGCATAGGCCTTAAAGAAACTGAAGCCAAATGTTCTTGTCCCGTGCCATCTGCTCAAAATCATTATGTATCTTCTGCATCCCCATCATGTCCTTCTCCAGTTCTCTTCTCCATGTGTTCTTTGCCTTCTACTACCTCTCTTACCCTGTGGATTCCAGAACAAGGACTGCCTTGTAATGCTATCAACAGATCTCCTCAATGTGTGTCCAATCCATCGCCAGCATCGTCTTCCCATCTCTTGTTCCACTGGCAGTTGTCTAGTTCTTGTCATCAGTTCTACGTTGGTGATCTTGTCATAGCACTTCACTTCTTCTGTTCTACGGTAGCACCCATTAATGAATGTCTGTAGTTTTTTTTACTGTTGATTTTTATTGTTATCCATATTTCAGAGCCATACAATAGGACTGACTTGACATTTGTTGTCCATGTTTCAGAGACATACAATAAGACTGGCTTGACATTTGTTGTCCATGTTTCAGAGCCATACAACAGGACTGATTTGACATTTCTTGTCCATGTTTCAGAGCCATACAATAGAACTGACTCGACATTTGAATTGAAAATTCTGATTTGTGTGTGTTGGACCTGATTTCTTTCGATCTCCATATATTTCTCAATGCAATGAAAGTTCTTCTGGTCTTTTATATTCTTGTTTTTGTATATAGTTGAACGTTTATTATATTTACTTACTTAGTCGTTCCTCTTCTACCGTGAGGTGTAGAGGTTTGTAAGAGAGAGCGCCATACTATCCTGTCGGCTGTCTTCTTCCTGGCCTGGTTCCATTTTTGTCCTCGGTCCTTCAAAGATTGTCTAATGTTTGTCCTCCTGGCGGACTCT
Organism: Oreohelix idahoensis; assembly: GCA_024509875.1. NCBI lineage: Eukaryota > Metazoa > Mollusca > Gastropoda > Stylommatophora > Oreohelicidae > Oreohelix > Oreohelix idahoensis. The sequence goes on along the minus strand of JAMPIV010008984.1, from coordinate 16,709 downwards.
GAGTCGTCCTGGAGGTCTGGATCCCTGGCTTTTAGTTTCCCATGCTTGTCGTGGTAGCCGATCTTCTCCCATTCTGCAGACATGGCCAAACCATCTTAGTTGGAACGTTTCTACTTGGGTCTGTGTCGTAGATTTTTGATAGGTAATTATGATCGATTCTGGTCCCGTCTGAATAGAACTGAAAAAGGTGGTACTCAGTGAGAGATAATGTAAAGAAATAGATTTCACGAGAGAAATGGTGAAAGGTAGAGTCTGTCCCTGGATAGAGAAGATACTCTAGTCCAGCCTATCATTTACGACTGAGATTTGTTGATCAGACAGTATACCTCTCTGTATATATTAACATATACACAATAACCACTCACATACACACACACAGATAAGTGACGACAATTAGACACACAAACGTGAAACTATAGTAAATGGAGTAGGGATATTGGGACGAGCTGACCGACACAGGTGATTAAGTTTTATGTTAAGTTTATTTATCATAAAGGAAAGAACTTCACAACATTTAATTTCAAATATCAAAGTATAAAATCATAGGTTACAGGATTAATAAAGAAATAGACACATAATTGCAATCCCCTCTGTTGAGAAAAGATCCCACAAGAAGAAGTTAATTAACCCCCAAAAGGTCAAAAGATTAGCACTATAGTATCGGATTTGAATATACTGTCAAGAACAGAGTTTCTAATTCACTCTATCCTGAAAAAAAACAGTATTATCAACCATAAGAAGGAAAAAAAACAAAGTGAGTACATTGATTAAACAATATAAGAATTATTCACTCCTGCTTTCTCTCGCTCTGACAAACATGTGGCCACATTTTCAATCTCGCTTACCTAATTGCTGATTTACAACGTCTGGAACAGAACTCTTTGGTACATGCACAAATCCAGTGTTGGTTTTTTTTGGCAAAACAAGCCCCAGTTCCTCAAATTTACTGATTAATCCTCTTATTCGGGGAACGCTTGCTTTGTTACTGTTTATTGAATCTGTTCAGATCATGTGACAGTGCCTTTGGGGAAAGGGAGGAAAATCTGTAGATCTCTTGTGGTAAGGGAAATAATCACAAGACTTTCTTTACTGCAATTCTTCTGTGGAAGACTAGTTATACACCAGAGATGTTGCTTCCAGAAGTAAGGAATAACCCAGGTATCAGGAATACTCGTAAGTGCCTTTGTGGTTTTAAAACCAAACTTGACGTTTTGATTATAAACAGCAAACTTTCAACAGTCAAGGAAAATTCCAATAATGTAGTATATTTAATAAGTCAAAGTAGTTATACGAAATATCCTTTATTCATTTTGTTTCTGTATAAAAATTGACAGCTCCAAGCTTATTTCTGGGGAGGGGGGAGGGGGGGGGAGGAAGGGAAAAACTGCCAGCTTTAGCTTCGATGGCAAAAGGCTTACGGCTCTTCAGAAGTCGTGTTATAGCATGTCTGAACACTGTGGAATCCTAGCAAAATTAAAATTCGATTCGAGACTTCAATTAAAACTAGATCGAATTTACGAGTTGTGGTTAAAACCCCAATATAATTGTAGCAGGGGTTAGTGCTGGTTCACTAATGACCCTGGTTGGTAGTGGATCTCTAGACGGTTATATATTGTCCTAACCGTATGAGTCAAAGGCTTTTTGTTCTCAATAGGGGATGCGCCAGGCTGCTCCACACCTCAAGAGAGAACGCCTTATGTTGGTTTGACTCTAGCTCTGAGATAACTGTCTCAAGCTCTGTCTGGTTACTATGATGCATCAGTCTTTATACTAGTCCGGTAGTAGGGCTTGCCGGATGAAAGTATTTCTAATTAGAGTTAAGACCGGAAACCTTCTTATGATTGGTCTTGGGGCCTAGCTGACTGTTGGAATAATCTTTAAAATAACTAACTAGGAAACCTCTAGTCTAAAATTATTGTCACTAAGTGAGTATGACCAACCATTGTTCAAGGTTCTCTCTAATCTAAATGTTTTCCGGTCTGACTTGTATGGAGGCCACACAAAGTTTGATGACATCATGGGTTCATGTGTGTCATGACATGATTTCATTGATTCTTGACTAGTGGTTTATTTATTATAAACTAGTCATTCATAAGTTTATTACTGTAAGTCTAACAGTTGAAGCGACGTAGTATGCCACACTGTTACAGTCACCGCAATTAGTCCAGGTAGGAAAATACTTGAGATCAAATGTGCACAGGGTACAGTAGCTGGTAAATTTGATACTTAAGAGAATGTCAAGTAGAAAAATCTCTCTGGATAAATCCTTGCCACAACACAGTGGTCGGTAATCGGGAAATGTTAATATTGATAACTTCGCCACAGCGGGCTGAAGGTAAATAAAAATGGAAAAAAAATCTGGGTAGCTAAATGTACAGTTACTGTTATTCTTAGTGTCATATATTGGTACGCTCTCTCTCTCTCTCTCTCTCTCTCTCTCTCTCTCTCTCTCTCTCTCTCTCTCTCTCTCTCTCTCTCTCTCTCTCTCTCTCTCTCTCTCTCTCTCTAGGTGAAATAAGAGACCAACCCCGTCAACCTCGAAGACCCGATATATTTTACATAAGAATGTTTTTTCTTGTATTGGTTGGACTAGACTTAGACCCTTTTCTCAGATTAAGATGCAGACCGCTGTTAGATTTTAGATTTGTGACCCGTACTAGATATAGGAAGAAAAATACAAACATTTAACCGCAATCTCAATTCAATCCTAACCCGCGTAAAGGTAAAATTTATTATTATCGTTAAAAAAAACCCTGTGAAATAAGCGCTAGTCTTTTATAAAATTACTTATAATGAATTAGAAATAAATATATATTTCGTCAGTACTCATAATGAATAGTGCATTTACTAGTCGATTAAAATATCACTTACTGGTTAATAGCAATTAATTAAATCAACGCTACAGCCGGAACAATTTAGCTACAAATTAATTTAATTCTGCTAGCCAATAAACACAGTAAATCCTAGTAAAATATAAATGACGAACTTTTAACAATTAAATCACTTGTCACAGAAAATCTTAGTGAAATATAAAGCCGGACTGAACAATGAAATCACTCGAACTTCTAGTATAATCTTTACCGCAACACAGAAATTTAAATGATCTCCAATCGAAAAACTGAGTAATTCCAATGGTACAATGGATCTAGAAATCGAAGCTAGATGTTCTGAAAAATTCTGTGGGTACTAGATAATGGATTTTTAAGGCTGGGATATATATATATATATATATATATATATATATATATATATATATATATATATATATATATATATATATAAATATAAAATATATATATATATATATATATATATATATATATATATATATATATATATATATAATATATATATGAAATAGAAAATCGCTAACCAGTGTCAGATTTCGCGTCTTTCTCGTATTCTTGGGGAAATCTGCGGTCGAATTTTGAAATAAAGTCAAATTTTACACTTATGCCGACCGCAGACGTGGTTACGCGAGCAAATCATCTCCCTCGTTCCGAAGCTTAATTACATTCACGAACGAACGGATGTGGGGGGGCGGGGGGGGGGGGGGGGGGGGGGGGTGGTGGGGGGAGGGCGGGGGGGGTGGGGGGGGGGGGGGCGTGGGGGTTAGCTGTGATTATCTCCCCTTTCCTCAGATTAATTCCCCCTGAGAAAGTGCACTCGTGAATTATCGCTCTTGGTTCTACAAATATACGATCCGTCCCCTCTCTCTCTCTACACGTGAAACAGTCTGGCCTGTCAATATACAACGGTTGCCCAATCGTTCGGGTTATAAATCAGTTAACGGCTCTGGACTCGCTAATGGGTCTGATTATAAACTTTCCGAGCGTCTGTAAGACAACAGAGAAAGAAAATAGGCGTGGCTAAAGTATGAGTTCTACAGACATCGAAGCGCATGCCTTCTGTGTTAACAAAACATGAATATTAATAAGCGAGCCATGGTGGAAACCAGGTGGAAGCAAAAAAGTGTTGATATATGTAATATATTTACATAACTCTGTCACAGTCTGCAGGGGTCTGATTTTTAGGCCTTGGTTATGATCTGGTTGCGGACCATGTCTCTTCTTGTTACTTGAACCACCTTTCTCAGATACCTCATTTCTGAGGTTTGGATCTGGCTTTTGTGGGTTGTAGTCATTGCCCATGACTCGCATCCATACGTCAAGACTGGGACCTAGGTGGAGCGGTATACAGCCATCTTATCCAAATATCAGTTATCCAAACCATCAAATATCCGAACCACAACCGAACCCAAAAATTACATTATCAACTTTTAATGCTCACTCATTGTTATGCTGAAGTGTTACTACTGTCGCTTGATGCCTTCTTTTCTGATTATTTATTCGAAGACATGTGCAGTAGTACATAGGAATAGTCTTAATTTGTCATTACATTAGTTACAAATCAAATTTTATATTCAGCTACTGTGTGGACTCAGGACAGTCTCTCGTGACCTAAATGCGTCATTGCCTGATGTAAAGATGTCTGTTGTGAGCGCGGGAGTAAATTATTTGTAGGCCTAATTACATTTTGTTTTGTACAAACTGGGTATTCTCGTGTATGTTTGATTATCAGAACTTTTTGATTAACCGAACCAACCTTGGTCCCAGTTAATTCGTATAATAGACTCGTCTTTCTCCCCCCCCCCCCCCCCCCACCCACCAGTGTCTTTATTGCTACCAAGGTATATGTAGATTCTTCATATTTCTCCTAATTTCATTAGGAGCATAATATTTCTAGTTTGACCATAGCGAGCAAGTCCACTTAACTCCAGATCTTCAGAGCTTCAACTCTCTCTCTTTCTCTCTTTATCTCTTTTTCTCTCTATCTATCTATCTATCTATCTATCTATCTATCTATCTATCTATCTATCTATCTATCTATCTATCTATCTATCTATCTATCTATCTATCTATCTATCTATCTATCTATCTTTCTATCTATCTATCTATCTATCTATCTATCTATCTATCTATCTAGCCTGCCTGCCTGCCAGTCTGTCTGTCTGTCTGTCTGTCTGAAGTTTCCCCCATATAAATCTGTAGCCATCTGCATCATGCATACCTCAAATCAACGTAACGGGCCGTTAAAGAAGTTAGGAGGGCCGCAAACCTAACATTAATCAATTCACTCATTTCCTTTTCCCTGTGGAACATGAACCACGACTGCAGGTGGTCCCCTTGCAGGTCGCCTGCAGCTCAGCATTCAACTGCCCCTGCATCATTAGTTTCTGCAGTAATCTTTTTACAAGATGAGGTTACCAACCCCACGCGTGGCCTCATGTTAGAGTCTCTTACACCATGTTTGAGAGGGTAGTAGTTCTATTCTTTATTTTTTTCTTCAAAGGTTTCTCCCCCCCTCCCCCCTTTCTTCCCCTATATTTCTCATCTTTGTCTCCTTTCGTGGCTGTTCCTTACGAAGGATATAATCCGAAACGTCGCGTGTTTCTAATGAATGGTTCATTTTTTTTAACTGGCACGTTACTATTTTTGCTTCTCCTCCCTACCCCCTCCCTACTCCCACCAAAGCTTTCACAGATTTTCACAACAAACTCATCTATTTAAATAAATTGGCTTTGCCAATAAGATAACAGGAAGTACGTAAGCATACGTTAAACAAATTAGGGGCGAAAGGCTTTACTGCTGATAAGTAAATACGACATTTCATTCTCAAAATCTGATTCTATAAATTGTAATCAAAGTGTGGGAATATTGAGTGTAAAAGAGATATTCTTTGATCCTTAGACGATGACTAATGAAGCAATCAGTGACCATCACGCCTCGTGGCGTCTTGTAAAAAATTTGAAATTACATTTTAAAGTAGTAGAACTCTTAAAACCACTTTCATTTTAAAGTACATCCATTTTTACATAATGTAGGAAATTTCAGTTGCTTCTGATCATAAATAAAGTTTTTATCTCAATTGGAAATGTGTTGGCACATTTATAAATGAAAATAAACTATATACACTGTCAATTTTTCCGTCATTGTTAAAATGAAACTATTTTGCCTCATGGTGTTTGGCAAGGCAGTCATTTGTATGCAGGTGTGGATGATTTGTTATTTTGTATTATTGTATGAATGAGTGAATAGTTTAAAATGTACTCTGTGAAAGCCACATATTCATTTATTCACACACATACCATACAGAATCTTAATTCTCCAGAAAATACATTGATATGTACAGACATGATATAATAAAATACAACATGGCATATATGAGAATCATTAGAATTTTCATAAAGTAAATTTACATAAATTCATACAACGTTAATGAGGGCTGTTACCATACATATAACTCCATATAAGTGCATAATTTTATGCCATATCACTAGTTAAAAAGAACTGTAGTCTGAGTCGGACTTCTAACATTTCTGTAATCGGAGTCACTAAAATTGTTTGGCCGACTCCACGACCCTGATTTAAAATGTGGTTTGTGTTATCACGTTTGTATTTGCTGAAGCAGCTGACGTCGTTGTCTCAAGCAACATCTACGTTATTCTCGACAATACCATCTTACAATAAGAATTCCGTTATTTTATGTCAACATTATCTTTTTGCGAATGCTACTTAATTTTCGGTCTAGTTACCTGTCATTAGGACTCGGAGACAATGATCCATTAACTAGACCACAAGATCTTTTATACTTGGACATGCGCCTTAATATAACCGACGGACTCTGTGTTTAGGTTGAAGGAACCTGCGCCTCCCGTGAAAGAGGCAAACATTTTATTCGTTTAAAGAAAGGACTTTGAGAAGACACGCTCTCAAGACATGTTGCGTTTTGCTTTCATGAAAGTCTTCACTGTTCAAAACGACCGTGTCATTGCCTCCATATTTTCTTTATTTCTTTTTTTTTTTTTTTGGCGATCACACTGATTAAATACGATCAAAATTATCCTCATCGCTTAGCTCCTCAAGGAGAATATGGTTCTTTAACAATGTTATGCCAGGTCTTATTCTCCTATGCCATCAGCTCCAAATCTTCCTATATCTTCTTCATCCCTGTCATATCTGACTCCAATTCTATTCGCCATGTGTTCTTCAGTTTCTCTATACCTCTCATACCCTGAGGATCGCAGAAGAAGAACTGAGTTATAATGCTATCAGCAGATTTTCTCAAAATGTGTCGTATCTATCGCCAGCGTCTTCACACATATCTTGTCCAACTGGCACTTGCCTGGTTCTTATCATCATTTCTAGATTAGTGGTCGTGTCATACCATTCCATTTTTTTTTAGTCTACACTAGCACCCATTTTTGAAAGTCTGTATCATCTTAGTTCACGATCAAAACACAATCATGAAAATATCCAAACTACTACAACATCAGTGTCCCAGATTTCAGAAATAGCTTCCCCCGACGAACAACTCTCTGTGAAATAATTTACTTAGCGAATAATTTACTAGGAACGAATTTTCCCCAAGCAATTTCCCCGCCGCGGAATAATCAGCTGTGAATTTTTTTGGACAATCTGATGTCGTATTGCCATATTGAAGTTCCTGATTATAACTCTGAGAGACATGTCACAAATATCAAACCTTATCCTCAGGTCGGATCGGATCACGCGATTGAATGCTGCTAAGTCTATAAATATATTCTTTTTTCATGAGAAGATAACACATAGATTAACCCAGATGAGCCGGTGAATTTACAAGAAAATAATTAGTTTAACGTAAAAATAACAAGGGCGTATTGTGGGGGCATTGGAGGAATAACAAAACATGCGTAGTGCCCAGTAAGGACGTCGCTTCAGAGTAAAACAGACGTAATAACAGCTGAAGTGATAATAAATCATCATCATCCATTATTCCTTTTAGCTTCCGACAGAGCGCAGGTCCTCAATTTAAAAAAAATACGAAGCACTGGATGTGTACATATTTAAATGAATATATGGATAATATGGATAACAATATGTTTGGATAGACTAATGGATATTATAGTTTCCGTTTTCCCTCCGTATGGCGCATGGAACAACTACTACAATTGGCCCTTTTGCAGCAATCCTGCACCAAGCGACATCATGATTTTGTTGTATTGGTTTCCGTAGTAATTTGTTTAACATCATCAGGTTGCCAACTCTGTAAACAAACTCTTGTTAGTTGCCTTGTACGACTGATCAGGTTGCCAACTCTGTAAACAAACTCTTGTTAGTTGCCTTGTACGACTGATCAGGTTGCCAACTCTGTAAACAAACTCTTGTTAGTTGCCTTGTACGACTGATCAGGTTGCCAACTCTGTAAACAAACTCTTATTAGTTGCCTTGTACGACTGATCAGGTTGCCAGCTCTGTAAACAAACTCTTGTAAGTCGCCTTGTACGACTGATCAGGTTGCCAACTCTGTAAACAAACTCGTGTTAGTTGCCTTGTACGACTGATCAGGTTGCCAACTCTGTAAAAAAAACTCGTGTTAGTTGCCTTGTACGACTGATCAGGTTGCCAACTCTGTAAACAAACTCTTGTTAGTTGCCTTGTGCGACTGATCAGGTTGCCAGCTCTGTAAAAAAACTCGTGTTAGTTGCCTTGTACGACTGATCAGGTTGCCAACTCTGTAAACAAACTCTTGTTAGTTGCCTTGTGCGACTGATCAGGTTGTCAGCTCTGTAAACAAACTCTTGTTAGTTGCCTTGTGCGACTGATCAGGTTGTCAGCTCTGTAAACAAACTCTTGTTAGTTGCCTTGTACGACTGATCAGGTTGCCAACTCTGTAAAAAAACTAAGAAGGATTGTTAGTTGCCTTGTACGACTGATCAGGTTGCCAACTCTGTAAACAAACTCTTGTTAGTTGCCTTGTACGACTGATCAGGTTGCCAACTCTGTAAACAAACTCTTGTAAGTTGCCTTGTGCGACTGATCAGGTTGCCAACTCTGTAAACAAACTCTTGTTAGTCGCCTTGTCCGACTGATCATGTTGCCAACTCTGTAAACAAACTCTTGTTAGTTGCCTTGTACGACATGCATGATGGAGCAGTGGGCACATTATTTCTGTGCCTCTTGTGATAAAAGGTAAATGTAGTCCCAAAGCAGATAGTGCCGTAGGGGAGTGAAGTGTTAGAGACTTCACTATACTAGGTCCAGCATCGAGAGGTGGGGGGGGGAACCAGTTCCCTTGCTCGCTGCTTTTTCCTTTCCTAACTCAAGAGCAAAGTCAGGTACCCATTTACAGATAGGAAGACTGAAGTGTGATGATATCGTCAATCGACCCGGCAACTACACCGTGAAAAGGAATATTTGGATAAAGTGGATAAATATATGGTTGGATAGACGAATGGATATACATATCAATAAGGTGATGTTTTTTTTTTCTTGCCGTGTCTCTATCTTTAACATCTGCTCTAATGTTTTACTTTGTTTCTCCGTTGAATCTCTTGTTTTCTCTCCGCGGGTGAAGCATGTTGTGTGCCTGCAGCAAATGAGGGTTCTCATGCAGATAATAAAATTTTCCTGACAAAGCCTGGCCACAATTCCCCCTTGTGTGTACTCTAGCGCGCCTGAAGAGTGTCAAAGCAGACGATTTATACAAGACATGACAGTCGAGAATAGGTCAGGATTTGCTGGGAGCAGATTTGAACATCTCTGCCGGTGTGTCCATTCACTTTGATTTGTTTGTTATGTCTGTTGTTACCTAATATGTGTCCTTTTATTTCATCCTTCGCTATTCTTTTTGTTTTCATTGTTACATAATTTACTTGTTACTATACGTTTTTTTATTTTACCTCATGCAGTGTCAGGTCGTCTAGTAGGAGAGACTGAAAGAATAGACCCACTACATCCTCTGGCATGTCGTACAAGGCTACTAATGTGAGGTTGTGGTCGTGTAGTTTTCAGGGGTATCTGAAGTGACAAAGAAAGACTCGGACTACTACACCATCAAGACTGTCACACAACGCAATTAATATGACGTTATGCACGAACCTGGCACCCTTATTATGTAAAACAAATTCCCACAGAAACCATGCTTGCAACAGTATCTCACTACTTGTTGCAAGCTTTCTACAAGGGGACCGGCTGTAGTCATGACTTCATGCTCTGTAAGGAGCGGAAAGGAACACGATGATGTTGAATATGAGATTGTGCATCTGCGCGGGGAACTTCAGCATGCAAAACAGATTGATACAGACACCAATGCTGCATTATCACATGAATTCGTAGGTGCGGTCTTCCCACAAACGGACTCGCTTGAGTGGTGTCTCCGTGCCATTCAGGCAGCTACAAAAATTAAAGTGATTTATTTATTTTCTATTTTATCTTTGTTTTTATTTCTATAGTTCCCAGGGAACTGGACATAAATTCAGCAACCTGGGAGGATGAAGCTGCCGATCGCACCACGTGGTGATGCTATGTACGGCGACACCTCAGATTGGGCGAAAAGAAGCTGTCGCAGCAAGCAGAAGAGAGGAGAACACGTCGAGAGGAACACCAGGAAAATAAGCAACTGAGGGCTGTCACCTCAGGGCCGCATTCCCATAGTTAGTTATGACTGAAGGGCTGTCACCTCAGGGGCGCATTCCCATAGTTAGTTATGACTGAAGGGGCTATAATAATAATTATTATTATTAGCTCCCATGGGTGTCTGATGAGGATGGAGAAATAACAGGACTTCTGCCCCTAGTACATGTCGTATAAGGCAATTAAAATAAGAGTGTGTATTGTGACGTACGTCTAAGTATGACAAATGAATTTCCCTGACTCGATGGATGATAACAGAATATTGGCCTCTCATAACTTTAGAACCCCTGATCATCTGTTGTAACTTTTACCGGCATGCAGCGGTACCATCAAAGAACAGGCTGATCTTCAGAATTCAACGTGGAGCGGCCGCGATCTAAAGAATCAGGGACTTGCAGCTCACAGAGTTAGCTTCTCGGGAAATTTTCGCACTCTTATGCGAGCAGCCTGAGACGGAAGAAAATCGGTAGACCGGGGAAAACGTAGGAATCGCAACGTTTAACACATCGGCGAGGTACCCCGAATTTTGCTCAAGATCAAGAAAGGTGCGAAAATTTAACACGCCCCATTCAAGTTACATTCGAGAAGTATAAATAGAGAACTCCGATAAACTGCATTTTATCGTTCGCTCTGACAGAATCCTAGTTGCACTAGCATAGTCGGATCCCTGCTGGATTTCATCTACCTTCGTGACTATTGGAGTGTATTCTTTCTGTGCAGACGGTAATTTATACATTAGCTTCGAGTGATCATTGGTCGAGTTATTTCTATTGATTTCAATGGATTGTGGTGTAAATTTAACCTTATTAAATAAACCCATTTTCAAAGTTCTAGTGCAAACTAATGTTACAGCTAAAAGTATTTCCTAATACAATTGACGCGTAAATTTATTTTGCAGACGTTAAAGAGAATTATAACTTTAATACAGTTTAGTTCTGTATAGATAGATGTGCTTTTAATTATTTTTAACTCACGGGAAGTTTTCCTGATTTGTTAAATTGACGACGCTAATAAGTAAATAGGCTAACTGTAATTTATCGCGTCAGATTATAATATGATTTGTAATGCATTTCTTGTTTTGATTATCTTTCATTCAGAACGATCATTCAACCTGCATCCCAGCAATTATTAACTATATACAGAGTTCTGCCAAACTCAATTTGATAACTCCAGTAACATATGAACTTTTTTAAAGCTAAACTTGTGGCGACCTGTAATGGGCCCCGCTCCTCTGAACGTAACTGAGAAAAAAGCCATTCAAGAAACACTTTAAAAATACTAGTTCATATAGAGTCCTTAAAGGAAACTGGAAGCAGAACATATTTTATTCACTGCCCCTATTTGTGAAGAAAAAGCATCGATCTACCTGAACTCTGTCTGTCACGTATATTCAGTGGATTTTACCCTCCGTTCCCCCCCGAAGAAGAACTTACCTCAGTGTTTTCTTAACTTGTGACATTACGGAAAAAGGAAGTTATCTCCGCCAGCTGTGCCAATTTTAGGAACCACACCATACCTCACGCTTAGCCAAGTGCCTGTGCCTTTCTTTAGGAACTTTATCTAATAAACAAACAGTACCGTTAAACTTCAACGTCCAGCGATTTCGGGACACTTTGTTAACTTAAACAACCCGCAAAATCTGGGGCTGTACACGGAAGAAATTACTTTTACCTAAGTCAAGGCTTAGTGCTGTTTTTTTTTATGTATTTCCTATGAAGTGCCAGAATTCACCTTTCGGTAAGTCTGCGTGTGTGTTTGTTGGGATGGCCAGCCCTAGTGTGTTTTTTTGAATGAAAGGAGATTTATCTTTTCTTTACCCTTTTAATTAGTTCGACCTTATACTAAGGTGCATTATATTCCTTGTACGGGATCTCTCCTAGTGGGATTGGGTAACTGTGTTCATTCCCCCCTCCCGTAAAATTTGTTGATTTAAAGGGAGACAATTGAGAACCCTAGCTTTCCTCTCCCCCCCCCCCCCCCCCCCCAGTGATAATAAAAGATTGTCACATTTGTATTCTCTGGCAGAGGGAATTGAAAATTTTGGTTATATAATTGCTGGGACTGCGTGATTGTTTTACAATCACTAAAGGTTATGAAGCGTTTGAGTTGAGCTAAGCTAAAGACGGATTGTTCTGATTTTTTAAAATTAAGTTAACTACGTCTCATCTCAAAAATTGTCTTCAGGGACGGAGTTTGTTGTTAGAGAATTAACATTTTCTGGGAAATTTTTTTTTTCCTTTTAAATTGTTTAATATAAATTTTTCTCTACTGTTAGTAAGAGTAGATTCTTTTCTAGTGTAACTTACCATTTAATTGGCATAGTTGCTTGCGTTACGAGTCTTAAGTGACAATAATAGCGGCGATAAGTTAACACACGAGGTCATTCAGTAAATTTTTTTACTTTGTTTTTCTCGTAGCGGCTTGGAGTTTTTCCCCTTCTTGTTCCATCTTACTATTCTCTAGTCTTAGAAGCATCCAGTTCTTTGATAATGGCTGAGAGAATTAGGATAAGATCCATTTTGAGACAGGAAGCGAAAGACTCAGGATTAGACACAGAAGCCGCGAATCTGTTTATCACCCAGGAACTGCAAATATATGACGTGGAGCAACAAAGAGCAGAAGCAGAGAGGAAGGAGGAGCAACAAAGAGCAGAAGCAAAGAGGAAGGAAGAGAAACAAAGGGCAGAAGCTGAGAGGAAGGAAGAAAAAGAGAGAGAAGAGAGGGCAGAAGCTAGGAAGAAAGAAGCGGACGATCGTCAATTGGAACAGAAGAAAATTGAGGCAGAAATGGAAGCCCGCAGAGAGAGAACGAACGAACGAACGAACGAACGAACGAACTTTATTTTCGAAGGGTAAAGAATTGGGCGCGCAGGCCCGTCTAACATTCTGCCCTTCCACTCTCATTAATCTTGCATACTATATCCTTTCATTCCCACGTGATGCTTTAAGCATTAATTTAAAGGCATGCAACATTATAAAGTTACCATAACAGCATTCATTTACAGTATGCAAGCATAATAATAAAAAAATGAGTAGGGTTTTTTTTTTTTTTGAAACAAACAAGCTAGTAAATGGGGGAAAAAAGTAATAATAAAATAAAATAAATAAAAAAATAAATAAAAATAAATAAATTCTGTATACCGACACTCACTCATGCGGTCAATCCGTCTACAATTAATCTGTATTTTTGGTATGCGGGTACATTCTCACGACTCACATTTCTAAAGTACAGTATTATGTGGGTACATTCACACATACATTGCATTATATAATAATATTTTAAAGTGAATATAATAATGATATTACATGGATATAAAACAAATTATTCACACACAAAAATGAGCGGAAGAGGAAAAGAAATGTTGACCTATGGATGAGATGTTGACAGGCAAATACTGTTTCTATGGGGGTAGATAATCAGTGTTGAGGAAGTGTTTGAAAAGTGCTTTGTTAAAAGAATATTGTGTAGGTAGGCTTTTTAGGTGGTGTGGAAGGCTGTTCCATAAGTAGGCACCAGAGTAGGCTACACTCTTTTTGAACAGGTCGATCCTAGGTTTGGGCAGACGTAACTGATGTAATCGTTGTCCCTCCCTTCTACTGGTTTGAAACAATGATCTTAGGTACGACGGGGCATTGTTAGATAGAATTGTGTGAGTCAGCTTGGCTTTGTTGTAGAGAAGACGTTTTTTTTAGCGACAGTATTTTGGGTTCTTTTCCTGTCCTTGTGTGTGGTGTCGTGCGATTATCGGTGATCAGACGCACTGCTCTCTTTTGCAGGGAGTGCAGTCTCTTCGAGGTGGAAGCAGGGCAACAATCCCATAGTGTAGAGCAGTAATCTAGATGTGTCTGTATATGTGAGGTGTAGAACAATAGTCTAGTGTCTGCGTCTAAGAAGTGTTTTATTTTGGCTAGCTGGTACGTCTTTTGTGCTATGTGTTTGGTTAAATTCCGTACATGGGAGTTCCACGTTAAGTGCTGGTCAATCGTGATCCCCAGAACTTTGTGTTCTGTTACATGTTCAATTTGTATTGATTCCGCGTGTAGCTGTAGCGATCTTTTGGTGCAGCTTAGGAGTTTCTGTCTGGTGGTAATCAACATAGATTTCGTTTTTGTTGTGTTTACTGGCATACGATTCATATTACTCCATTTTGTTAGATTGTCTACATCGCTTTGAAGAGTCATTTCAAGTGCCACGCAGTCATTGTCACTAGTGTAGATAGTACAATCATCTGCAAAGAGGTCACAAGTTGAATATTTTAGATGTAGTGGCAGGTCGTTGATGAACATTGCGAAGAGTAGGGGCCCAAGAATAGAGCCCTGTGGTACTCCTGTAACTACCTTCGAGAAATCTGATGCCGAGTTGTTGTGAAGCACTAACTGTTGTCGATCTGCCAGGAATGATTTGATGATGTTTAGTGGATTAGAGCCTATTCTGAGGGTTTCCAACTTTTGAACCAAGATAGTGTGGTCAATCATGTCAAATGCTTTCTTGAAGTCGACAAAAACAGCACCACATAATTTTCCATCATTTATGTTCGACAGCCAGTTGTCTGCCATTTTGGTGAGCGCTGTGTGACAGGAATGTTTGGGTCTGAAACCTGACTGGCTATCAATGAGCAGTTTGTTTGTTGTTAAGTGTTGAAATGTGGTGTTGTAAATGTGTTTCTCTAGTGGTTTTGAAAGAGATGATAGAAGGGATATTGGTCTGTAGCTGTTGGGATCGCTATGTGAGCCAGATTTATAGAGGGGGTACACTTTGGCAGATTTAAATGCTGTGGGGAAGTAGTTGTGTGCAATACATTGGTTGTACACATAGGTTAAGGAGTCGCAAATGATGGGCGCAGCGTAACGTAGAATTTTATTGCTGATACCATCAAGCCCAGATGAATTGTTGTTTTTTAATGCCAAGATATATTTGAGAACTTCATGTACTGTTAGAAAAGGAATATGTCTTAGATCTGTTGGGGTGTGTTCAGTGTTGCAGAAGGCTGTCAATTTACTAATATCGCAGTCCATTGGCTTTAGTGTCGACTTGAGAAGGCTAATTTCTGTTTTGAAGTGGTTGCTAAAATGAGTTGCCGTGAGGGAGCAGCTTTTTGGTAAAGAGTTTAGTGACTTTGATGTGTGTGTTAGTGTTCTAATGGCTGCCCAGACTTCTTTGCTGTTTGCTTTGTCTTGAATCATCTTTCTGAAATGTAGTTTCTTTTCCTGACGAATGAGATATTGTACTTTGTTTCTAAGCATTAGATACCTGCTGAAATCTTTGAGCTTATGTGCTTCGTCCCGCTCTCTCATTGTTGATAGTATTTCGTTGGTTATCCATGGGGTCTTTCTGATGTTTTTGACCTGAACCTGCTTTATAGGAACATTTTTGTCGAATACGTTGTTGAAAGTTTGTGTCCAGTATTTTATGGCTTCTTCTGGATGCGGAAGTTGGTACACGTATGAGAGAGGGGATATTTGTAGGTCTTGTAGGAATAATTGAATGTTAAAGTTTTTGAAATTCCTGTAATGGACTGTGATGTGTTCCGTTTTAGGTGCTTTAAACCCCTTTCTCGTCCAGGTACAGCAAATAGGATAGTGGTCACTTAATGATGTCTGTGGGACTATGCATTCTATAATGTTTTCTGGGCAGGTCGTATAGATATGATCAATTAGTGTAGATGATGAGTCTGTTACTCTCGTGGGTTGATTGATTAACTGTATGATGTTGTATGAGATGGTAATATCATTCCACGTGTTGTTCGGTTTGTGAAGGTCAATATTGAAATCCCCCAGTAGAATAATTTCCTTCGAAGAAGCCCAAACGTTGTCCATCATTCGTGAGAAAGAGAGAAAAAGAGAAAGAGAGAGGGAAAGACAACATGAATTAGCGCTCAAGGCTTTAGAGAGTCGGAGTGCCTCTACTTCAAATAATGGAGAGCCGTCTTCGCCCCAGTCTCAAACAATGGATCTCTCCAGCACTCAGTCTGCCCAATTAACTGCGATGTCTTTCGCTTTAGAGTCTTTTCCTAGCCCTAACGAAAAAATTGACAGCTACCTAGAAAAATTCGAGAGACTCGCGAATCTTTATGGGTTAGAGAGTACCCGCTGGGCGCTCAAACTTTCAACGTCACTGAAAGGCAATGCTTATGACGTGTACACAAAGCTGGGACCGAATCAACATGATTACGACATGTTGAAGAAGGCCTTACTACAGCAGTTTGTGAGGACTGCCTCGAAAGTTTCTGCAGTTGTCTGAAAACAGCCGAAAAGA